>JAQGBD010001790.1:0-13199 GCA_034698165.1 Punctoribates punctum | reverse complement strand
TTATCGCCATCTTTTTTGATCGGGAAATCCATGGAATGAATTCGAGCCAAAGTCCGGAACACTTTCTCAATGAGTTTTTGGTTCTTCTGATCCTCGCCTTTGAATGGTCTTTGCTATTGATAAATTTGATCATGATTAATTTTAAGAACTATGCTTGCTTTAGCAAGAAGTATAAGGTACCTTGTAGTATTTAATAATCTGTCCTTCTTCAAAATGACCATAAACCTTTGCACCTATTCTTCTCTCAGAAAACAATTCTGATATCACTAAAAGTCTGATTTTATTATCTTGGTCACCAACGGGCCCTAATTCTCCATAGAGTTTGATGGCCACCTCCTGAGGAACTTTTGCACTGGGGTTGGGCTCACGAATACCACAATAATATATCTGATTAGTCATTCCTCCGGTAATTCTTCGGACTTCTATTGACTCAATTGTCTGTTGACACCAATTGCCAGATAAGTAATCTTTGCAATAATTCAGACATTTTTCTTCAATATCTTTAGGTGTTTCCCCTCTAACCAGTTCGACATTGTCATAATCGATGTCATCCAGTCCTTTTCCTTCCTTCAGTAGTGCGGCAAAGTCTATGACTTCCTTCTTATCCTCGATTATGATTTCTCCGGGCATTTGTTTCTTGATTTCACACAAATATTAATTTAATTTTTAAAAATGTTTTATAAAAATAAATAATTTAATTGAAATAAAACAATGTTAGCACTGAATTCACTTTCAACTAATACCTTGTTATCAGGAAACGGGACCTTCAAATGTGTTTAGGGAACACCGATTTCAATGGAAGACAGTGGTATAAAAAATGATTTATCGCCACTGTCAGAGTAGTATTAAATTGTCTAGTAGAGATAAGATACACTCGATTAATGCCACATAAGATCAGGCTTGATACTCAGGACATGAGGACAGGGATGATACTCCTGATACTTTTTTGTCTCGACTGAATCCACTATCACTCCTCCATTTCGTGAAAGAATCAAGGCAAATAAAACCCCGGCGTCCAAAAGTCGAGACCCGTCCGCATCACTGGATTTAATTGATTTTTAATCTAAAAGAGTACAACGGGTGCAAAATGTGATGAAATTCTCGACTCTCAATAATATCCAAGGTTATTATATGTGTATACATGTATTATTGTAATAAGGTAACCTTCCAAGAATAATTGTTGTGAAAGAACAGGTTTATTTTTATCAGAAAATATTCTGGACTTTGATTTTCAATTTTTAATCTATTATTTATTTTATTTATTACATCAAATAAACTTGATTAATTTATACCACTGTCTTGGTTATTAATTTTGATTGTTATTGGAGTGAATCAAAAATATTCTGATCTTGTAAAATGGCCTTGATCTTGAAGTAGTTGAGGTACGTTGACTCTCTCCACTCCTAGAGATAATAAGATAAGCTTAGGATTTTTAAGTGTTCTAGTTCGAACTAAAAACTTACCATTTGAACTTTAGGGTCCGAGAAGAAGGGGTTTTTCTTCTTCTGCTCTTCCGTCGGGGGTTTATTCGGTGCGCAAAATAACAAATATTGAAGCAAGAGCAATATTTTTGCCTCTTTAAGGATATGGTCGACAGAATTATTCGGGTTTTCGGCGAAACTTTTGCCGTAAATCTGTTGAAATTCGTCGACATATATCTCAATGAAAGGCCTCATCTCATCCTTAAGAGGAATATTGTCAATGTTTTTCATGTCCTCCAGAAGATGTTTTTTATTCCACTCCATCATCATAAAGGTGAAGTCAGAGCCGCGGTAATTATACCCGGACAAGTCATAGTCACAGACAATCAAATCATCGTTAGGTTCGGTGATCAATAGATTCAGAGATCTGTAGTCTTTGTGACAGAAGACTATCGGACTGTTCAGTCTGTCCATCACTTCCTTAATCCAATCAATTTCTTTCTTTATGTCATTCTTCTTAAAAACCTCTGAATCAAATTCTTCCACAATTTTGTTTAGCTCTTCAATGCCTTCTTCATAACCGGTGTCCAATTGTTTGATAAATTTATTGCCATCTCTTTTGATCGGAAAACTCATGGAATGAATTCGAGCCAAAGTCCGGAACACTTTCTGAATGAGTTTTGGGTTCTTCTGATCCTCGCCTTTGAAAGGTCTTTGCTATTATATAAAGTAATGAATTTAGAAAAAGCTACAATGAAGAGACTATTTTTGATTTTCTGGATAAAAAATTTATTCACCTTGTAGTACTTAATAATCTGACCGCCTTCAAAATGACCATACACTTTCGGGCCTATTTCCCTCTCAGAGAATAGATGTGATATGACCAAGAGTCGTAAATTCCTCTCATTTTTATCCTCTGACATAAAATCCCCGATGAATTTAATGGCCACCTCTTGCGGCACGTCTTCTAAAGGGTTGGGCTCACGAATAACACAATAGTATATCTGATTGACGAGTCCTCCGGTTATTCTTCTGACTTCTATTGACTCAGTTGTCTGTTGACTCCAATTGCCAGATAAGTAATCTTTGCATATTTTTAGGCACTTCTCTTCGATATCTTTAGGTGTCTCTCCTTTAACGAGTTCGACATTTTCATAATCGATGTCATCGAAGCCCTTCCCTTCTCGTAGTCGAGCCGTAAAGTCGATGACTTCCTTCTTATTCTCGGTTTTGAATTCTTTAGGCATTTGTTTCGTGATTTTTGTATTTAATTATCACTAATATTAAGTGAATTTTCAAAAATGTTTTATAAAAATAAATATTAGATTGAAATAAAATTTATTACACTATAAGTACTGAATTCACTTTCAATTAATACCCTGTTATCAGAAAACATGAACTTTAAAGGTATTTCCCGAACACCCATTTCAAAGATAAGCTGTCGTATGACAATTGATTGCAATTATTAAAGTAAGACTAAATGACCTAGCAATTTTTAGAGATAAGATACACTCAAATGACGTGATATTAAGAATGGATTTATACGAAAAATTATCGTTAATTAATCAGGGTTGACTGAGCCATCCCCAAAAAATTGTGTTTAATAAATGAAGCCCTTCCTCTCTACTTCCCTGAGTCAATACGCTTTCGCATCACTGAATTGAATCGGAATCAAAACGAAATGTGATTAAATTCTTGGCTCTCAATACAAAGTTTATTAATTATAAAAGAATCAAATTTTAATCTTGATAAAATAATTAGTGTTGTCACAAAACTCTGTAATATAATTAGAAATATAACTAATAAAGGAGTATTTAAGTTATCAACTATTGTAACTAGGTAATTATCATTTGTTGGTGTTTTCACTTCAATCAAAAAGATTCTGTTCCTGCAAAATTGCTTTGGCTTTCCAGTAGTTGGTGTACATCGCTTTCATGAATTCCTGGTTAAAATTCAAATATTTTAAAATTTTCAAATGTTGAAGTTTTATGTGAAAATTTACCTGCTTAACTTTAGGGCTGGAGAAAAAGTTTTTCTTCTGCTCCTCTTCAGTCAATGGCTTAGTTGGGACGGAAAACTTCAGAAATGTTACCAGGAGAAATATCTTCGCCTCCTTTAGGATGTGTTCCACAGAATTATTTGGGTTTTCGGCGAAACTTTTGCCGTAAATCTGTTGACATTCGTCGACATATATCTCAATGAAAGGCCTCATCTCTTCGTTGAGAGGAATGTCTTCAATAGACTTCAGGCCCTCATTCAAGTGTTTTTTCTTCCACTCAATCATCATAAGCGCAAAGTCGTTCCCCCGATAGTCATACCCTGATATATCAAAATCACAAACAACCAGATCATCGTTTGGTTCGGTAATTAATAGGTTTATAGATCTGTAGTCATTGTGACAGAAGACTATCGGACTGTTCAGTCTCTCGACCACTCCCTTAAACCAATCAATTTCTTTCTTTATGTCGTTCCTCTTATAAACCTCTGAATCAAATTCCTTAGCCATTTGGTTGAGGTTTTCAATACCCGCGCCATAACTCTCGTCGAAAAAGTTGAACAGTTTTTTGTCATTCTTTTTGAGGGGAAAATCCATGGAATGAATTCGAGCCAAAGTCCGGAATACATTTTGAATGAGTTTTGGGTTCTTTTGATCCTCGCCTTTAAATGGTCTTTGCTATTGAATGTTTGAGCAAGGTTAATTAGAATAATCAAAATACCTATTTAGGAATAGAAAAATCAAATTCACCTTGTAGTATTTGATGACCTCTCCGCCATCAAACAGACCATACACTTTAGGGCCTAACCCTCTCTCTGAGAACAGTTGCGAAATTACCGAAAATCTGATATCTTTATCTTGATCATCCTGTGGCATTTGATGACCATAGAATTTGATGGCCACCTCTTGAGGCACAGATTCGGTGGGTCTGGGCTGACATATACCGCAATAGTATATCTGATTCATGAGTCCGCCGGTAATTCTTCGGACATCTATTGTCTCAGTTGTCTGTTGACTCCAATTACCAGATAAGTAATCTGTGCAAAGGTTAAGACATATTTCTTTTATATCTTTGGGTGTTTCCCCTCTAATGAGTTCCACTTTGTCATAATCCAAGTCATCAACACTTTTCCCTTCTCTTATTAAGTCATTAATATCGATGACTTTTTTTGAATCTCAGTTTTCATTTCTTTAGACATTATTTTACAATATTTTCAATAATTTTTTGTTTTATTCACTTTTATTAAACTGAATTCAATTAATTATTTTTAATTTTAATTAAACTCATTTTAAATAAAATTATTTCAAACATTTCATAGAGAATTCACTTCTATTTAAAACCTGTTATCACAAAACGAGTTCTTCAAAGGTATTACCCAAACACCCACTTGAATGATAAGGAGCGGAATAACCAAGGTTACATTCTGAGCAAATAACGGGAAATAAATTATTTAATTGAAAAATTTACTAGTTTAAATTTTAAGTTAAAACAGGCTTTTCTTTTGGTTTCAATCAAAAATATTTTGTTCTTGTAGAATTGCCTTGATCTTTAAATAATTAGTGTACATAACATTCCTCCACTCCTAGAGATGAAAAAATTTAGATTTTAAAAAGTTCTAGTTTGTTTTACACACTTACCATAACAACTTTTTCATTAGAGAAAAAGGGATTATTCTTCTTTGATTCCTCGGTTTGGGGCTTTTTGGGAGCGGCCATTCTCAGAAAATTGGCTAGGAGGAATATTTTCGCCTCTTTTAGGATGTGTTCCACAGAATTATTGGGGTTTTCGGCGAAACTTTTGTCGTAAATCTGTTGACATTCGTCGACATATATCTCAATGGATGGCCTCAACTCGTCCTTAAGAGGAATGTCGTCAATATTTTTCAATCCCTCCATAAAGTGTTTTTTCTTCCACTCAGTCATCATAAAAGAGAAGTCAGTCCCTCGGTAGTTATACCCAGATAAATCATAATCACAGACAACCAGTTCATCGTTTGGTTCGGTGATCATTAGATTTAGAGATCTGTAGTCAATATGGCAGAAGACTATCGGACTGTTCAGTCTGTCGAACACTGTCTTAATCCAATCAATTTCTTTCTTAATGTCGTTCCTCTTATATACCTCTGAATCAAATTCTTCGACCATTTTGTTCAGCTCTTCAATGCCTTCTTCACAACCACTGTCCAAATCTTCGATCAATTTATAGCCATTTATTTTGATCGGAAAACTCATTGAATGAATTCGAGCCAAAGTCCGGAACACTTTCTCAATGAGTTTTGGGTTCTTCTGATCCTCTCCTTTGAAGGGTCTTTGCTATTGATAATTGAGTAAAGTAACATGATTATTCAAAAATCAGTTAAAATTAAAACATTAACTATTAACCTTGTAGAATTTCTGAATTTCTCCGCCTTCAAAGAGACCATAAATTTTAGGGCCGATACCTCTTTCTGAGTAAAGACTTGAAATGACCAAGACCCGAATGCTACCTTTTTCTTCCTCATAACCAGGCCATTGTTCACTGTATAATTTAATGGCTACTTCTTGAGGCACGTCCTGACTGGGGTTGGGCTGACGTATACCACAATAGAATAACTGATTGGTGAGTCCGCCGGTAATTCTTCGGACTTCTATTGACTCAGTTGTCTGTTGACACCAATTGCCAGATAAGTATTCTTTGCACAAATTCAAACACTTTTCATTGATGTCATCGGGTATATCGCCTCTAACCAGTTCCACTTTGTCATAATCGAGGTCATCCAGACCTTTACCTTCTCTAATTCGGGCGTCAATATCGATGACTTCCTTTTCACTCTTGGTTTTGATTTCTTCGGACATTTGTTTTCTAAAGATATTAAATATTTTTATTTTTCATTAAACATATTTTCCGACTAATTATTAATTAATTAATTTTAATATAAATTTAATATATATTTAATTTCATAGAAAAATATAATTTTCCAAAACACCTCTCATTCTACAAATAAATGTTATTAATAAAGCAAAGATTAAATTAATCTAGCTCATTTAGAGATAAGATATCACAAATTAATTACTGATTATTATTGGATTTTGTACTCTAATTGTAATTAAATTCTTGGCTCAGAATTTCATTCATTTATTTCTATTTTATTTGATCAAGCAAAGTAATCAAATGTGAGCCAACTATTTCGTGCACATTTACCTCAAACAAATATTGATCCAGGCACTTATATTGAATTGCGTAACACATTTCGAAAATTAATTAATAATTTTGGAAAAATAAATATTTATTCTTTTTTCTAATCTAGGTCACCGATGAACGAAAAAATTCAATGACAAAATTATTTATTACCATGGTTATGTTTGAATTTTGTCTGCTTCTTGAACTTATTCATTGATATTTCTATTTCTAAGATATCTCATTGTATTTCGAATTCAACCTGGTTTATTATCAAATCAAAACAGCGTGATACTACCATGCTCTTTTGGAAGAAATTAAAAGAATATTTCAATAGAATGATCATTGCATCAAGGTTGTTCAATACTATTCCATCTAGTTCAAATTTGGCAGTTCTAAATTATGTGCAAGATTCAATTGCTAAAATCGGGAAACTTGCAACTTTCAATGACGATTTTAGCGAGGTCATTCATAGATTGGAGAGATTTAACAAGGTCTACTATGTATTTGAAAGCCGTGATATCACTGAATATTTCAAAGGTACCAAGAGCAGACCGAGAGTTATCTTGGCATTACTGAGACCAATAATATTATTAACTGTGACCTTCAAATTCGTTTTGTGTGGAATTTTAAGCGAGGTAAAATTTTTTGAATAATTCCCAGCGATTAATAGAATTTTTATCAAGCAATGGATGCGTGACCTGACCTGCGATATATTGTATTTGTTTGGTAAGACAAAAATCACCTCGGTAATGTTTATTTCCACTGGCCTCGCATATTCTATCTTGTTAACCATGATAGAGAATCATAACATGGGTGATTCTTTCGCTTCATTTTACCATGGTTATCTAGCGGGTGAAAATACACAAAAATACCCGCTTAAAACCTCAGATAAAATGAGATTGGTCAAATTGACTAGTTTATTTAGCAAACTAGATGCAATTCTACCATTTGTCATCTTGGTTGAATTAATCTTGGTCACATATATCAGTTTAATGGCTTATTTAGATCCGTTTTCAAATTACTCGCTAATAATGACTATAATCTGGATATTAATTCTCCACATGACCTGGGTCCAATTGTCAGCAATGTTACCTCTCTTACAATTCCAGTTTTATATAATTTCCTTAACCCTGAGCTCGAAATTCAATGAAATCACTGAAAAATTCAAGATTTTGATCGAAAACCAAAACCTAATTCGCTATCAATTAATGAATTTGATTGAAGAACACAAATATGTGACGAAAATCACGGCAGACGTCAACAGATTTATCCGTCTCATTATGTTTTGCTTTTATTTCATAGCACCCGTTCCAATCTTGCTTGCTTCTTATAGCTCACATCACCAAGATACAAATATGGTAGGTAAATATGTGGCTCCTGTCGCAGCATTGGGCGGCATATCTCCGATTCTGCTCATGATTTCCATCAGTGTCTCTATCAATAGAGGCGCTCATAAGCCTTACACTCTATTATATACTTATTTGTGCAAGGTCAATTGCAAATTACCTTTGAGAAAAAAGCTGAAACTGATGCTCTTTATGGAGGAGCTGTCGGGACCGGACATCGGTTTCTATTGTTACGATTTGTTTGCATTTAATTCATCGAAGTTTTTCAAAATGTTTTTAATCAATGCAATGAATTATTTGCTTTTAATGTCCCTGTTTTAGAATAAAATTACCTTGTACATTCACTGTCAGTAACATTATGCTTGTCAAATGAAAAATACAACTATTTTCGATAAAAAATGTTCCTGTTTGTAACTATTTTCATGAAAACAATTCACAAGAATATTCTTGTAAGTTTCAAACAGCCAAAAAAAATACCAAGATTATTATTAGAAGAATAATTCAATATAAACTTACCTAACACATTTGTTAAAGCTTTATTATTATAATTTTTCAAAATATTCCAATGAGCAAGGTCTTTATTAATCTTGATAAGTGATCACTGATCAGAGAATTCTGTTCCAGACGTGTTTCACTTGTGATACCAGTCCTTTGAAGGAGAGGTAGGTGTAAAAGATGACAAGAAGCAGATGTATGATAAAAGGCATTTCTGACCTTGATCATATCAATTTTTCATCGGTATTTTACTGACATTCAACACATCATATCTGAAGCGCATGTCTTTCATATCGTATCGTATTTTTCCATTCATTTGATCTAAACTTTGATTTCATTGATTCAAAAGTGAAATTAATTTCATTTGTGACACAATTTTCACTGAATTCTTGGTATTCTTGAGTCAAAGTCCCGGATAAAAGTCGTGTTTAAAAAATGGATGACAAAGAACTGTTGCGCTGCGAACAGATCGGTGTCCGTCTGGCCCTGGAAGCCGGACGTATGATGTCGGCCGCCTCGGGACGGAATAAAGAGGTCAAAGAAAAGGCCAATTTCGCCGATTTGGTCACAGAAACCGACAAAGAGGTCGAGGAGTTCCTCTTCAAGGAATTTAAGCTCAATTTCCCGAACTTTCGCTTCATTGGTGAAGAGACCAGTTCTAAGGTAGGGCTGAGCGCCGACCCGACCTGGATCATTGACCCCGTGGACGGCACAATGAATTTTGTGCACACCTTTCCGTTTGTTTGCGTATCCATTGGTTTAGCGGTAAATAGAGTTCCTGTTTTGGGGATAGTCTACAGTCCGTTCCTCGAGAGACTATACACAGCAAGGAAAGGGTGTGGCGCTTACTGTAACGGACGGCCCATATCTGTCCGGAGCTGTGAGTCTTTGGAAAAGTCACTCATTATCTGTGGTTTGAATATCCAAAGAGATGAGGAGAGACGGAACGCCATGTTTGCCAATATGGAGGCCCTGGCCTGGCGTGTCCATGGCACTAGAGATGTGGGATCGGCTGCCCTGTCCTTCTGTTACGTGGCCGAGGGCTTTGCGGACGCCTTCTATGACTTCGGTCCTCATGTCTGGGATATGGCCGCCGGTTATGTCATTTTGACCGAAGCGGGCGGCACTATGATTGACACAAAGGGAGGGCCCCTCGATATTATGAGTCGGCGCTTTATGTCCGCTGGTTCTGAGAAGATAGCTCAGGATTTGAGCAAGGAACTGCGCTGTCATTTGGAATTAGAAAGAGATTAAATTAAGCTTCAAAATTGATCTTGTTAGTTTTTATTGCTATCTGGAAAATAAAAGAAATTAAGACAATTGAGTATTCATTCCGGTATATGTGTGGCACAGACTCAGCCATTCCTTTACGGATTAGACTTAAAATAAGAGAATTCATTGAAAGTCTGTCCGATACAAACATCGGGTTCTACTGCTATGACTTGTTTGCCATCAATTCCTATGAGTTCTACGAATTGGTGGCAATGAGTGCAACAAATTATTTACTTTTCATGTCTTTGTTTTAATCAGTGATTCCCAACGCTTTCGGTCAACGAAAGAGTCCAAAGTCTGGTCACACTCGGAATGGGGTGTCTTTATAACTAGATGTTCTTTTGACTTAAAATATCATGGGTGATTTACCCTATAATCCATTTTTTGCATCATTTTATTCGATAGGCTCCTTGTGTCAAGGTAATTTATGTTCATTTAATCAAATTCATTTGAAACGACGCGTTTATTAAGTGTTTTATTAATGAAAGTTATTTAAATCAAAATAATTGGCTTCAAATTGAATGAATTGATTTTTGAAATGTATTTCTTAAAATTAATTGTTACCTTGGTAACTATTGCATGTATCAGATTTCATAAAATGATTTTGAAATTATATTTTCAAATAAAAATCTTATATTGATTTTCAAATTCAGGTCAAATAAAATTCTATAAAATATTCAATTTTCTTATTATTCATTATTTATTAATTTTGAAGTCACCAAAGCACTAATTTTTTTTTCTTTAAATTGCTATAAATCTTTGAAATTCAATTTATATTCTCATCAAATGAGATTGACCAACTTATTTTTCAATATTCATCAACTCTGGATAATGTATTTCAAAAACATTTCAGATAAAATATTGAACAAGGTTAAAAACTTTATCGAAGAACAGAATGATGTCCAAGATTTGATTTGTTGGATGGAAAAATTCAACAGACGTTACAATATCTTTATCAGCCGAGATATCGATGATTATTTCAGTGGAACCAGGAAAAAATCTCGAGTGATCTTGGCAAAAATGAGACTAATAATCTTCTCCATTCTGACTTTCTATCTCATTTTGACCCCGTACATCGAAAAGGTAATTATCTTAAATCTCGGTCTGCGTCGCAATTAATTTTCACAATTATATTTAATTATCTTGCTAAATCTAAGAAATGGAACTTCGTTGACCCGACATACTTGTGTGGTGAAACAAATTTTTTGATCCAGGCATTTCTAGCAATAATTCTCCTTGGTTATAGTATTGCTTATTTGTTAATCATTACACACAATTTTAAAGAATCGTTTGTTTCGTTTTACCATGCTTATTTGGTAATCAAAAGTAAGCAAAGATTCCCAGTGGATACCTTATCAAATTTTCGAATCATTGTATTAGCTAATTTAGTTATCAAGCTAATTTACATTCTATTCCCATATATTATGCTGTTCGAAGTCTTTGTGATTTCTTTTATCTCTTTAATCGTTTATTTCGATCCCAATAAGAATTATTCAATAATATTCATTATCACATTCATTGTCCTGATTTCTTATGCCTGGATGCAATTATCTGTTCTTGCTCTTCTTGAAATAATTCAATTTTCTATAGTATTGTTTACATTGAGATCAAAATTCAGGGAAATAAGCGAAAAAATTAAAATCTTGGTTAACGGCAATCAAAATCTTCTTCGATATAATATAATTGATTTAATCCGAGAACACAATTATGTGACGAAAATCACGGCTGACTTCAACAGTTATATCCGTCTCATTGTTTTCATCTTCAACTTCACTTCAATACCTGGCCTTTTATTAGCGATTTATGGTGTGCACCACAAAGCATCAAGCATACTTGGAAGACTATTTACCCTGGGTGCAGGAGTGGGCGGAATAATTCCCATAATATTAATGCACTTGATTTGTGTCTCAATCAATAGAGCGGCTCATAAACCAATTGATTACTTATTCGGTTACATACTATCACCCATTCCTCGGAGGAATCGACTAAAAGTCATGGCCTTCATAGAGCGTCTGTCGGGACCTGACATCGGGATCTACTGCTATGACTTGTTTGCCATCAATTCCTATGAGTTCTATGAATTGGTGGCAATCAATGCATCGAATTATTTACTTTTCATGTCTTTGTTTTAATTGTACGAATACTTGTATCAAGCTAAATTATACTAAATAATGTGCATTTATTCGGAATAATTTAAACTTGAGTTATATTTATTGTTTTTTTTAAGTGTCTTAAGCATTAAAAAATTAATTCGTGTTATTATTCAGTGTTTTATTAATAAAAATATTTAAATCAAAATAATTGGCTTCAGATTGAATAAATTGATTTTTAAAATGTATTTCTTAAAATTAATTGTTACCTTGGTAACTATTGCATTTATAAGATTTCATAAAATGATTTCAAAATTTTAAATACAAATAAAATTCTATAAAATATTCAATTTTCTTATTATTCATTATTTGTTAATTTTAAAGTTATTAATCCACTGTTTTGTTCTTTCAATTTATATACCAAGTTGATTTCATATTCTAATCAAATGGATCGACAATTTTTGATAGTGTTTTTTGAAACATTTTCAGAGAAAATATTGAACAAGGCTAAATATTTTATCGAAGAACAAAATGATGTCCAAGATTTGATTGGTTGGAAAAATTCAACAGACGTTACAATGTGTTTATCAGTCGGGATATCAATGAATATTTCAGTGGAAGCAGGAAAAAATCTCGAGTGATCTTGGCAAAAATGAAAGTAATGTTTTTCTTCATTATGTGTTTGTATTTGATTTTCACCCCGTACATCCAAAAGGTAATTATTTTTAATCTCCGTCTGCGTCCCAACTTTAATGATCTTGCTTATTTCAGCGATGGAACTTCGTTGATCCGACATATTTGTTGGGCGAAACAAATTTTCTGTTCCAGGCAACGTTAGCAATAATTCTCCTTGGTTGGAGTATTGCTTTTTTGTTAATCATTACACACAATTTTAAAGTTTCGCTTGCTTCGTTTTACCATGGTTATTTGATAATCAATAGTAAGCAGAGATTCCCAATGAGTACTCTGTCAAGTTATCGAATGACTGTCCTAGCCAATATAAGTGTCAAGATATTTTACTTTCTATTCCCATTTATCATAATGACTGAGGTGTTATTGATTTCATGTGCTTGTTCAATTGCTTATTATGATCCTGCAAAGAATTATTCCATAATGTCAATAATTACAATAATCGGGCTGGTTTCTTTTGTCGATATACAAGCATCTGTTCTGATTATGTTCGGAGTAATTGTATTTTGCCTAGTATCTTTTACATTGAGAACAAAATTCAGGGAAATAAGCGATAAAATTAAACTCTTGGTTAACGGCAATCGAAATCTTCTTCGCTATAATATAATTGATTTAATCGAAGAACACAATTATGTGACGAAAATCACGGCTGACGTCAACAAATATATTCGTCTCATTATTTTTATCTTTTATTTCACTGGAATACCTGGCCTTTTATTATCCATTTAT
>JAQGBD010001789.1:0-13206 GCA_034698165.1 Punctoribates punctum | reverse complement strand
CTCCTGCCCGGCACTAAAAAGCTGACTCCCAATCCTGCCATATTTTGAGAATCTGTCGGGATTCCCGCGGGATCCCGAGAAAATGGGACACGATTTCGGAGCCTAATCCCAACCTTATGTCTAAGAATCGTGAGACGCCATAAACACATTTTTTTAAGAAAATTTTAGAAATCTTTAGAATCCATAAAAATCACAAAAAACTATATATCAATGGATTAGAATTAGTCTTAAATTCAAAGCCAGAAAACAGAAAATAATTTATATTTTTGATTGTATTGGAAGTAATTTACCCCAAATTTTACTCTTCTTTTCTGAATTCTTGAAGAAATGTATTTGAAAGGGAAGTCTTAGCGTTTTGTTTAAGTTTTATAGCCGACGGCTATTCTCTACCGCTTTGTTATTACTCTTAACATAAACTAAAAGCTTTCAAAGAAATGTTTGACTTTTACCTGAGATCTCTGGCCTTCCAAGGAGTGGAACAAAAGTAAAATATTTGACAAAAATAGTAAAATATTTATCCTAAACATTGAAATCATAACCAATTTATTAAATTTTTTATTAAAATGATTTGTTTGAAACTATTCACAGATTATTAACCACTCATTTCGAAGGAACAAACTTTTGAGAGAAAGTTATTCATCGAATCATTCAATGAGTGATATATTCAGTGCTTTAATGACTATAATGTTCTAAACACTTACTCTCTTACTGTTAGTCACCCACTAAAAGAATATTTTGCTTCTTAGGGGCGGTTTTCAGACACAGTCCTTACAAACCCTTAGAGTTCGAGGGACTCACCACTCCATACGAATCAGTGAATACAATCTTAGTTTTACTCGAAAGGGGCGGTCAGTGTCTAATCACAGATCAATTGTCGCAAATCTTAACCTCATTCTTAAATTTGCTAAAAATCATGTAATTCAAAGTCTGCCCAAGACTAAGAAGTAGGGATTGCCCTTGCCACCATATTTTCTGTATAATTTGCAGCTAGTACCGATTATTAAACAATGATCATGCTAGTTTTTTTTCGAGACATTTGTTTGAAGTTAATTTAAAGCCAATGTTTAACGTTATTCTATTCTTTACTTTTCAAGAATTGGTTGGAAAAGTCTATGGGAAGAGAGGTTTGTCTATATCCCGTCGGTGGTAACCTTGGTAATTCCTCTCATTAAATACGAACCATTTTAAGGATTTCTCAATAAATCGTTTTAATGAATGAGAAATGAGTCCAAAGCCTTCTGTTAATAACCAAATAGGAACCGATTCTCACATAAACGCGTTTCTGGAGAAAACTTACCATTTATTCGATTAATTGATAGGAAATGAATTGAGCTCTGAATCAGTAATTATTAATAAAAATGATTTATTGATAGATTCAATAATTTAAATATAGATTTGTTTAAATAATGGGAGCAATAGATAACATCCGAGAACCGGAGCCATCGATGACAACATTGCCGTACATTAAATATATTATAAAAGAAATGTATCTTATTTTCGATGATATATCACACGACCCGCTCATAACATACAGATATCAATAATATTATTAAAATAATGTGTAAATAACTTCGACGCAAACCATTGCAAACCAATTCCATCACAAATTCCTTTAAATAATCATTTCGTATATAAATCTCTAATTTCAATACAAAACTTACTGTTAATTGAAATTCAATTCTAGTTTTTCACTAATGTTTTGAATACAAAAAACATTAAAATAGAGAGAAATTAAATTAAAGAGAATATTATTCTATTCTCACATAAAACAGAGAAAAGTGTTATTTATATGAAAATCACATTAAGTTTAGAGTCAGTCAGTGTTCGCAGAAATGCCTTAAAAGCCTAAACTTGACTCAGGAGGGAATCCAACCACTCTTTACCATAAAGTTGAAAACTTTTCGCCGCAAAGACTTATCGATGTTCTCCAAACTGGATTGACTTGAAGTCGAGCCCTTTCTCTTCTGGTTGTGATCCTAAAAATTCAATTGAAATCACGTTTAAAGCAATTATTGAGAAAAATAGTAAAATTTCATTAAAGTTATCAAACAATCGACAAAACAATCTCTAGTATTGACGCTAATGATCGCAGTTCCGGTTCCCGACTCACACCCGATATCCTGTATTTCATAGTTTTTATTCATTTAAATGAGAACAGAAATGAGAACTTCCGATAAACAAATTCAATAAAACCATTTCTCAGAGAATGGCGTATATCGTGGTTCCGGTCCTAATCACTGATAAGACTTATAGTGAATCGAAGGACTCAAAGCATGGGATAAACACATCTCAAGGCTTATACTGATTTCAATTCTTTTAAATTAATTAAAAATATTCAATCGTTTGGAGTAAATAAAAAACAGTTGAGTCAAACATATGGATCAACGATAACCCCCTCAGAGTCACCCATTTATATACTCCGAGAACTACGTTATGGTCGTAAAAAATATTTTTTGTAGTATTCAATGAGAACTCATAGAGAACTCCTTTGATTGAAAACACGAAATGAGACAAACCTTGAGAATCAATGTCTTCAAAGAGATGTATTGCGAGGGTCTGAGTCGTACAGAAGTACATAACTTCTTCTCCCGATCAGAAAGGAGTCTACAGTTAGGAAGAGAACTGATATCGAAATCATTTTTAAGTTTGTTGTCGTCTTTTTGTGTTAATTCTGACGACTCTTTTGCGCCTTTTTTTGTGGTTTGGGAAGCGGTTGAGTTTTGGTCTTTTGTTTGTTCGGCACCCGTTTTGGCGGCCGTTCCTAACAGTCGTTTGTGAGCGGAGCCAATACTTGCGTTTGGAATCTGAAAACTAAATCATATAAAAAATACTGATATAAGTGACGACAAGAGAGACACGACTTACGGCTTTCTTCTTATTCTCCTTTCGTTTCTGTCTTTCACTTCGAGCGGATTCGAAAGCAATGGATTCACTCATTCTTTTCAAACCATTCTTTCGATATCTCATGAGTTCTTTGATTTTAGATTTGATCTCTTTTTCTCTTTGGAGGTTTTGAAACATTTCACGACTTTCTTCGAAAGATTGAAATCTGAGGAAAGGCTTATATTTATCGTCGAACGGACTCTTAAGTGATTCACTTTCTTGAGATGAGGTCTGTTTTGAGTTTTTCTTATTTACATTATTTGAGTTCTTTTGAGGCGTCGAATGATTCGAGTCTTTGAATGCGTTATGACTTTTGAAGAAATGGCTGACTAGTCCGTACTCCCGCGCCGTCTGCTTTCGAGCGAACCTCTCCTTCAGTCTCCGCCTATACATCGAAATGTGGGCTAATTTAAGGTTAGTCTCGAGTTCGTCGTCTTCGCTGCTGTTCATCGATAGCGTCGAGACTAAGGCTTCGCATTCATTGTCGAACTCGCGCTCGAAGTCATCCCGTTTTGGCAAATATCCCAACGAGTCCTCATCCTTCTGACTCACGTCCGTAACCGCCGGCAACGGAGTCGTCAGTCCGGGAGAGAGGGGACCGTCGTTGGGACAGGTGTGGTCGCGCATTGTCAGCGCACTGGAGTCCATCTGATTCCATACCGCTTTTCCACTATTACCCAGAATGAAATAATTGGAATAATGCTCTTTTGCTTCTTCAGCCGTCAGGTCCTTAAGGCCTACACTGTCAGCGATGTCCGTCCAATTACCGAAGCCGTACTGTTCGATGGCCTCTAGTAATGCGATTTCATCCAAAGCCCTCCACTTTTGGTTTGTGGTAAATATAGGAAACGTTCCGCAATCCTATGGAAACAAATCAACGCACTTATAGAACAACCCCTTCACTGTCGTAATGGCAGACATTTGACTCACTATTAGTTGATATGAGTGACGACTCCTATGACTCCCGATCTCCGCTCCGCACGAAAAGCACTGCCAGAGAGACACTATTAGCTCTTCCAAAGCAAGCACTGACTCATACCTGAAGGCATAGATCGAAATCCGGGCATTCGCTGCATTTGACGCGAATATCTCTGATGTCTTCATCGCAATAATTACAGTGATATTTGCAAAACGAGCCTTAAATTGGTGCACAAAACACTCATTTTAGGTCCAATTATTGATATGCAGAGATAGTGTCTTACCTGCCATTCCTGTCCATCATTGAGTCCAATCCATTTGCGCGACAATTTTGAGCCCAAATAAGAAATTGATTAAAAAATGAGGAAATAATTAAAACATTTTTGAGTTCAGTTGTGCTCTCATTGTCTCTCACATTAAGGGACCGCTCAATCATTTCACACATTAAACGCTATTTTTTATTAAATGCTATAAAATCTCAATTAATTTAAATAAAATTTAAAGAAAAACTATATTTTGTTATTATTATCATTAGTTTCTGGGATGAGATCTGTTTGAATGATGTGTTGAGGGATGGGTTCAATGGCTGTCTTATAGACCTTTAGGGCCACCCCTTCGGGAAGATTGCGTTCGATATATTCGAGAAACGTATCGGCGGTCGAACCGGTCATATGTTTGAACTCAATATTACGAAAATAAGTCCGAAACTCGTATTGAACTCTATATTTCTTTTTGACAAACGCTGACCTCAACAGAGTTCGTCTGTGAATGTCTCGAAACGGTTCCCAACTTTGATAACAATTCAAATCAGTTTTCGGTTCATTTTAAGTCAGAACTCATTCTTACGATCGACTGATGGAAATCCCCAAACAATCGGCACTTAATTTAACGAATGAGTCATAACTTGTGAGGACCTGACGGTCAGCACATCGGGCCTCGATTTCTATGCTTTTATACAATTTGTCCACATTTTCAGCGACTGATGTCTTTCCGAACATAAAAACAAAATTAGTTTACTTACAAATCATTAAACAAAATACCGTTTCAGTGGTTTTATTATCTGTCGATAATTCGGTTGAAAATTGATTAAAACGAATCAAATTTAGAGAAGGGATCAGACTTTTGGTCAAATTATAGTTTTGTTTTAAATTCAGTTTATTTAAAAACATTTCGATTTTGATTAAATTGCTTCAAATGAATGAAGAAATCGGTTCTGTTTTTTGTCAAAACGAGGGATAAATTAAAACAATTTTTTCATTAAATTTAGCGATAATTTTGTGAAGAAATTAAGTAAAGAAAAAAAATTAGTGAATCTGTGAATCACTGAATAGTAATCATTGAATACGTTTCCAATACTTAATACTTAATTCCCCTCCAGTTATGCCTTCAATCAAAATCATCTCAAATTAAATCATTTATTTATATAATCATAATTAAAATACAATTTGAAATTTGAGCATGATCATATTATCACAATAATGTCTTAATTTATTAGATTAAATGTTTTATTTCAATTTTAATTAATAAAATAAAATTAATGTTTTTATGGCATTATTTCAAAAGTATTGACGTTTTTATTGACTTTTTACCGAAACTTTTGAAAACAAAACATTTGATCCAAAAATCATTTGTTATTTGCTTTGATTTAATTGGATTTAAGACAATCAGTGACTGTCAGTTATGGAGCGCATACATCGGCCGGACTCGAGGCCATGGATTTTGGCCGGAAGTGTCAAAGTTAAAGATCTAATCGAGACGTGGGCTCAAAACGATGTGACAAATGAGTTGACACTCAATAAACACAATTTCAAGGATTTCGTCAAAAATGATCTTCAGATCGACGAAAAGACGTTTTCGCTCTTAGATAAAGACTGTATGGCCTCAAACCTCGACTGCGAAGAGGAAGACGAAGAGCTATATGTGGCGTACGAGAAGTCTTTCGAAGTGCCGGCAAACGTCAAATTAGAGACTTTACGTCTTCAGAAGCAACACATCGAGAGGTACGCCACCGACCGATGCTATCGAACCGCTTGTCTTCAATCTCTGCGTTATCGCAATCGACTCATCAAAGTAGAGAAGGAATCGGATTCTGTGCCGAACTCTTTCAATGGTTTGGAGTTTGTCTTTGATATCATATTAATGTTAATTAAATAATTGGTTGTCTCAGAGGAAGAGCCGAACCTAAAGAAGCCATTGGCAGTGCTAACTGTCCAATTGTATCGTCCGATTCGGTTCAGCACACACTTCGGTAATACCCATCGCTACTCATTTGTTTGCGATCAGGAGTTGCAAGTTATGTCTTCTCAATGTCTGACTGAGTTGAAGGACACCTTCACCTGTGTCTCAGACATATCCAATCCCAATGACTGTAGCGATAATCCGAGGGCTGCGCTCAACATAACCTCAGTTGATGTCTACAAATCCGGATTCTTCTTCATTAACAACACATTCTATAACGATATGAGACATCAGACAAACATCGATTACAGCAGGTATTCCCTCTTTTCTCACTATCGTTAACTAAACAACTTTTGAGCAAGTACATTCCCCATTTGTTGAATGTCAAAGGGGGGAGTCTGAGTGAGGAATGATAAATGAAAAGATTGTCAAACCTTGAATTCTATTTGGAAGGGAGTCATAGAGTAATCACAGAGTAGTCAGTGTTTGTCTTATATCGAAAAATAAATGGAAATCTAATATTAAAAACCGAGAGTTTCTCCCATTTTATGATTTCTTTTTAAAAATCGATGAAAAGGTCAGTAATCGAGTGGTCGAAAAGTCTGGAGCGAGGGATCGGTCCCTTCAAAACGGCTAAAATGGAAGCCACGAAATTCGCCGATTTGGAGCTCCAATTAGGGTATCCCTACCTGTATCAGCATCAGGGAGATTGTGAGCACATCCTAGTCTTCAGTGATATTCGTTTATTGAAACCAAATGTCGAGAGCACTGACCCAAAAGATTACCCGAAAATAATGAGTACAAATCGTCGAACTCACGTTCGGTGTGGTATTTGTAATCTAAATACCGCCAAATGGATCACATTCGACAACAAACGACTACCGGAGAGTCCGTTCTTCTTCTGCGAGAACTGTTTCTATGCATTTAATTACGATAAGGACGAGAAGAAAATCGGTTCCTTCAAAGCCTATCCCTTTCTCGACAAATCGGCTCTTCTTTAAACCGAAATCTCTCCGAAATGTGATATCAATGAATCACTCAATCCTTTCGTTACATTCCATTCATTTGAGTATTTATTCCGATTTCTCAATATTTTAGTCAAATTTGAAAAATAATTTAATGAAAACATTATTTCTTTTGTAATAACTTTAATACAAATGTTAAGCGAATAAAAAGTCATTTTTAATATTAAGACTACTTTTCACTCATTTTTGAATAAAAAATTCTCTAAATTAATGCAAAATAAGTACTTTTTTTAAAAATTAAATTCAAAACAAAAGCCAAAAAATAATTACATTTGAGTGAAACAAAACTAAACTCGTCTTTGAATCAAATTATATAAACTTTTTTTAAGAACTGAATAATTGTCTCAAAAATTATGTCTAATACTTGAGTTTAAATTTAAGCTAAGTTTGGGTCAAATTCTTGTATTTGTCGGAAACAGGGTTTACAGACCCGAACGGGCTTTTTATACCCGTAACGGACTAATGGCGTGAAGTTATTCGAACAGTTATTACAAAAGATTTGTCCGCAATTCCTGCAGTGATGTCTTCTCCTTATTATTGTGAACGGAGAGCAACAATCTGTGCACTCGGAGACCAGTTCGTCGGGAACCCAAATGGGCGCCAAGAACACTGCCTGAGAGTTGTCTCTCATATCTGACATATTTTGTGTCACTTCATCTGATTCAACACTTTCTGTGGTCGGAGAATAATCACAACTAATGCGACTGATTGTTGAGTTATCATTAGTTGAGTCGTCCGGTCTGAAGATCAGACCATTCATTTGATCACTTCTGTTATCAATGGTAGGAGTGATTGAATCGTTGGCAATAATGTCAGAGAATTGTATTAATTCTTTTGCTTCGACCGCTTCTTCGACACAAATGTCGTCCTCATCGGGCGAACGGTTCAAATCGAACACATTTCTTAAGATATTCCTCAGATCTGAGGCATAGTTTGACTGCAACTGATCTGCGATTCCTAAACATAATTAAAAACAATAATAATTATAATAATATAAATCATAAAAAGAGAGGTTTGTTACGAACCGGCGATCGTCACAAACAGTTTATGCAAAAGAAGACGAGTTTGTGACGGAATATACTGAGAATTCTTTGCTTCGATTGCTGTCAAACAAAACATTTAAATACTTGAAAACAAAAGTTAGTGTAAAAAATGTTACCCAAAGCTATTTCAAAGGAATCGACAGAAGCTGTTGTAGTTGTCGTCGATTCTATTGAAGTGACGCTAAGGTTATCGTCACAAATGGTATTCGTCTTCGAAACAGCAAAAGAAGTGACTAATGAAAGGTTGGACACAGACTTCACTCTGTTTTCTAAATTAAATTCGATTTTCGGAAATGTATTTTCCGGAACAGAATTACTCCGTTTTCTTGTATTTGTTGGAATCGAAACGTTTTGGAGTGAGATTTGATCGCAAGTATTAGAGGAAAGGGTCTCCTCATTAATGAGCAGTTTTTCCAAAACTTCGATTTCGATTCGACGCAAAACCAGCAAAAGGTCCCGAATTTTCAAAAGTAAACTAAACATAAAATTAATAAATGAGATAAACTTCAGACAAGAGGACTCCTAAGCCTTACCCGTGAAATGGTTTGAAAAGGGCTGACAATTGTTCTCTTGACTTCTTACAAATGGCGGATCCGTTACCCAGCAAAAGGCCCGTTACGATCGCCAGTCGAGGGATTGCGATCATTGCTTTTGGCTGACAGTCATCGATATCGTCCTGCGATATAAGTCCTCGTTTGAGAGCACTCGAAAGGGTTTCACTGAAGAGGACAATGAGTTCGCGTTGTTTTTCGATTTCGTCGGCGCTTTTGATGGGAAGCATAGCTTTGACGTATTCGTACTCAAAAGTTGAGAACAATTTGTCGAACTCTTCTAATTTGCAGATCATTTCAAAGGAGAGGTTTCCCCTAAATTAGAAAAATGTCAAAATACTGGAGACATTCAATCTATTAGTCCTTACCTATCGTCCAAATCATTGCAACAGTTCCTCAAATCAAGTCTTAATTGATCTAAAGTAGTGGTCAGTGACTTAGCCATTGGTCTGAGAAGAGCCGATTCACTTTCGTGATTCATTATGTTAGAGCCGGCGGCCAAACATTCGGCTCCGAACCAGATCTGACCGTTTAGAGACTCAGCCCCTTCTCCAGTAAGTAAATCGTCTGATTGTTTAGAAAATTCATAAAAATTAAACTAAAATAACAAAATTGTGGGAAATGTTAAACAATTTTCGATAACTCGATTACTCTTCCAAAAGGAGTAAACACTTTGACAAACTCTAAAAAAGGTTCTCAAAAGTGGATAAATATTCAGTACTTTTGGATCTAATCTAAAAGAATATCTTTAACTTCGGGGAGAAAATCCCTCTCACAAGTGAGGGATACGCCGTTAGACTCCAATAGATTTGAGGGTTTTTTAATTTAATCATTTGAAGAATAATTAGCGGACAGACAGACAACAACTTTCAAAGTAATTAGAGTTTTAGTAATTTAACAAATATTTCAAAAGATCTCTCGAATAGAGATTTGATTTGATTTGTGTCACTAATTATCACTCATTTATTAAATAATTGTATTGTATTTCAAACTATTTGTTCACAAAAAAAGAAAAAAAAAGATTTTGGATATCTAATCAATTATTGAGTAATTTAATTGATCACTAATGTACTCAAATTAAAAGTGGCAAGCTCATTAACTTCAGAGATAATAAATGTGGACATAAAAAAGTTTTGTGCTAGATATATATGCTGTATATTAGACTTATATTAATCATGTTTTCAAAATCATTAATACTATTGAGTTTATTGGCCTTTAAAAGACTTTGCAAGGTTTGCGATAGTAGGTCACCCTTAGGTCACCCCCACCTATAGCTGGCTTTTCTTTTCTTTCTTTTTTGATAATTAAAAATAGATTTCCAAGTCTATTAAAAGTCTCACAATTTTAAGACATACTTAAAATCGACTCATTTTTATCGGACATTATTCCTAACGTTTCATAGATTTTAGGTTTATATCCAATTATGAAATTCATTGAAAAAAAACGTTTTTTAAAAAACTTGAGAACATTTTCAATGAAAAAATTCAAACAATGAATATAATCAACAAATGATTGATTTAAAGACAATAGAAACCGAATATATTTCAAGAATGGACTTCAGAGGAATGTCTTGAATAGAAATTTGTATCATTCACTCAACGATTAATTGAATTCTTCTCTTAAATTGGTTGCACTGAATGTACATTAGATTAAATTTACCCAAAATCTAATGAATTCTAATATCTTAGTCCCGTTTAAGAGACTTCAGTGAATATATTCTTATGGTTTGTAATTAAAAATTGGGTTAATTTGTGATATATTTCACAAATAAATTTGTTATTCCAAGAGTTAAGTGCTTTTAGTCCTGTCCTCTACTCTGGTCTCAAATATGTGAAGACATAAACAAATATATAAATGGAATTGAATTTCGAGAAAAAGTAGTCTTAAGAATGGAAATGATTAAAAACCTGGAAATTTGATTCGATAGTCTCTGGAAGTCCTGACGCACTGCCACTCATCCATGAGTTGGAATATGAAAGTGATTACCTTATCCTGAGCTGACCTGTTGTTCAAAGAATGTGATAAATGCCTGAAAACAAGAGCTTATGATCGAGACCTCAGTTGATTGACTAAATTAGTGCAACGGATGGGGTCTTTCCTGCCGTCAAAACTGTCTAATTCAGTGGCGATGGCATTGAGTTCTTCGTCCGCGTAATAGAACTGAAGGATTGTTTGGTTGAGAAAACACATCCGCGAAAAGCCAGTACTTTGTGTGAAGACTCGCGACACAAACCACTTACGGATTGACAACATTTCACTGAATTTATTAGAAATCAATTAATCACTGAATTATCAAAAACACATCAAATCTCTAAATCTGTTGTTTTCGATGAAAATCAAAACAAAACAAATAAACATTTCTTTGAATTAAATCAATTGATTTGTCCGAAGATTTAAACAATTCATTGAATATTGAGAGGAAGGACTCAGACATCAAATTAAAAGCAATCGATTGATAACTCAAATGATAACAATATTTCTTTTAATGACATTTAATTAACAAATCATTCGCTGATTTTTGCGTCATTTGTGACATAGTTTCGCATTAAACCTATAATAGGAGACTAGACTTGATAAGGGTATAGAAAACCCGACCCTCACTCGACTCAATTCGATTCCCTCTTAAGCCGCATTCGCATATGAACTTAACTTAGTCAAGTATACTGGAGTTCTGAGTAAAATTTAAATGTTTTTGGTTCGCACTAAAGTTAACTTGACTGAACAGCTGGCGAGCAAATTGAAAAAATAGTAATCGCTGATTGGCGGAGTCAATAAGTCAACTAGGTTCGCACTTCAATAAGTAAAGTCTACCTTCCCAAGAACGGGTAGGGGGGTGACTTGGAATCAAGCAAATTTACTTGACTTAGTTCAAATGCGAATGTAAATAAGTCTAGTTTACTTTGCTTAAGTACTATAGTGCGAATCCAGTATTATTCTTCAAAGTCCTATAAATTGTAGTTTTCTTGTAAAAAGCATAATTGATCTAAAATTAAGGGTTAATTAATGGAATGAAAGCATATTTTATAGACTCGTCAAAAATGTGAAACCACTCCAAAAGTCCAACATTTGGTGAATTATGAAAAGAAATATTTGGACTGAGTTTTGAGTGAAACCCGAACTCATTCTCTGCTCTAATGTTTACAAAAATAGCGAAACAATCGATTAGTCCTCAAAATATTGGAAACAAATAAACTATTATTTCATTCATTAAAAGCCCTAAACCTTTGATTTTTGAATTCAAAAAATAATATTTCAATTATTCTTAAAATGTCTTCAGTTAGTAATCCGATTAAAGAGGTGTCAACAGAAGAAAGTAAAGAGAAATTGTCTCAAATCGTTGCCAATCATTACAATAATTTGGAAGAAAAGGGAAAAAATGCCCGAAAAGAGTCACGAATTTATTTTATGAGGAATTTTAATAATTGGATCAAAAGTGTGACAATCGGTGAGACAACACTTATTGTCAACAATTTCTCAATTATTCTTATATTTAGGCGAAGTTATCGACAAAATTAGAGACAAAAAGGGATTTGGTTCCACTCTAAATGTCTTAGACATTGGATGTGGTAAAGGAGGAGATCTTCTGAAGTATAAGAAGGCAAACATCAGTCACATTGTGTGCGCAGGTATTTCGCGATTTGATTATCTCTTTTCAGAATCGATGTTAATATTTGTTCCCAATTGAAGACATCGCTGAGACATCTGTGAAACAGTGCGAAGACCGGTATAATGACGTTAAGTCAAACCGAAGACAACAGAACCGACGCGACGGAAACAGCGATACCTTTACCGCTGAGTTCATCGCCAGTGACTGCACTCGAGTCAGACTCGAAACCAAATACAAGAACCCAAACATTGAATTCGATTTGGTTTCCATTCAATTCTCATTTCATTATTGTTTTGAAAGTCTATCGCAAACCAAATGTATGATAAGGAATGCCAGTAAAAGACTCAGAATCGGAGGAATGTTCATCGGAACCACTCCTGACTCACAGGAAATCATCAAAAGATTTCGAAAAAGTGAAACCAATAGCTTTGGGAACAGTATTTATTCCATCAAATTTGATGACAAATATAAAGACCCAGACTTTGAAATTCCAATATTCGGAGCTAAATATGACTTCCATTTAGAGGGAGTCGTCGATTGTCCCGAATTTCTCGTCTATTTTCCTGTTTTCCAAGAGATTTGCTTAAAATATGGCCTAAAATTAGTTTATAGAAAGAGTTTCGGAGAAGTCTTCGAAGAGAACAAAAACGAGAGACAACACAACCAACTCTTGAATTTTATGGACGCACTTGAAGTCTATCCAAATGACTCATTAGTAGGCGATCCCCAAAATGACTACAAAAACGCCAAACAATTCTATGATAACTTAAGCGATAACCAGAAGAGACAAATCGGAACTCTATCGCAGTCTGAATGGGACGCCGTTTCTCTTTATACGGCATTTTGTTTCGAAAAAGTCTCTAATTTTGAGGACAATATCTCCTCAAACAAGAGAATTAAGACTTGATTTCAATCACTGCTCTGATTGTTGTGAGGAATGTCTCTCTCTCTCTCTCTCTCTCTCTCTCTCTCTCTCTCTCTCTCTCTCTCTCTCTCTCTCT
>JAQGBD010001788.1:0-13212 GCA_034698165.1 Punctoribates punctum | reverse complement strand
CGGCGGCAATTTTTTGCCCAATTTTTCCTTCGATCCTAGGGGGGGGCCAAATCACACTTTTTGACCTTAGGGGGGGGGGCCAAATCAAAAGGCCCCCCCCCTTGCGCACCCCTGTTTAAAATTATCCTGTTTTAAATACCAAGTTTATTGGGAGACATACGCCTCGAAATTTAATTTGTGCTAGCTCTAAAAGATCAAAATTTTCCAAAATTAATTGTTTACTCAACCCTTTCCATACCAAACAGTAAAATACTCTGTCCTTTGAGATAATCGGATAACATCCCCATTGACCGAACATCAAAACCCGCTCTGGGTTTAATGCCCTTGGCATTTTCAAAAAATAATATTGACATTTGTGAGGAAACAAAAATTAACAGGAATTAAACAAACATCCCAACGAATAGACAATGATCTAGGCATAAACTATTGAATTTTCGACTTACATCGACAAAAGTAAACAATTAATAAAGAACTCCGGGTTAGGGCCCGCCGGCGGCGGCGGACAGCCATTGATATCCCACAATATTTTGTCCAAAAAACAGTCAATTATTGGGCAATAAATAAACAGAATATTTATTGACTCAAAGAAACAAATTATTTGACGAATAAATAAATTCGAATAAAATCTCGATTTAAAAGCCATAATAAAAAAGCCATTCCTTTATCTAAATTACTTTATTCCTATTTTTTGGTGTCTGTCCTCTTATCTGCCAATGGATGTCATATATGGTGACCCAAACACATACTAAACGACGAACAAAAAATAAACATATTTCTGGGGCTGTGCTCACACTCACTCACTCACACACACATACAGGCGCTCTATTTGGGAAAGCCGTGTGAATACAATTACCTGAACCAATCCAAGTGCTATACTCTGGACGGAGTGGACGAGAGCTATGAGTTCGCACGTCTTCAACAGTCTATGGAAATGGTAGGCTTTTCCCCTGAGAAACAGCACCGGTGTTTCCGTGTCCTGTCGGCGGTGTTGCACCTGGGCAATGTCCAGTTCAGCAAGAAGTCCACATATCATTCGGACGAGACTGTTGTGGTGAAGAACCCCGGTGAATTAGAGATTATTTCCAAGCTCCTTCTGGTCAAAGAGGAGACACTTATGACTGCCCTCACCTGCAAGAAGACAAAGGCGGCAAAGGGCGAGACCCTGGTGATCAACTATAAAATGCCCGAGGCGATTGCCACCCGGGATGCTATGGCCAAGTGCTTATACGGTGCCCTTTTTGACTGGATCGTGATGCAGGTCAATCACGCACTCCTGGCCAAAAAGGACTTTCGTGATCATAAAGGTCAGTTTGATTTTTCAATTAACTTGCTAGATAACTTGATAGTTAAATTTTATATTGTTTTTAAAATTAAGTTTAATTGATTTTTATGAGTTTTATTGAGCTTTTATTTTTTTATCGTGGTCGTTTAAAACGATTAACGCATATCCCTTATTAATCAAGTTATAGGTAATATATCCTAGATAAAAAAAGTTTTGATTAATGATGAGATTGAGTTCGGCTTCTATTTAATGATCGGATTTATTGAATAATTTGTATTTAATTGCTTTCGAAGTCATTATTAATGATGTATTTGATGGAAAACTTTTTGAATCCAGCAATAATTCATAACTAGCAGATCCAGTATCGAATTAAATCTAATCTTGATCGCATTTGTTTAGCCGTATATTGATTGAGCAAATCATAAATAGGAAGTGAAAGCACATTTTGATTTCATTTAACTAAACTTATAGTCTATTTATTTATAATCTATGTATTCATAGATATTATACATATATTATACGTATTTTTGATTTATTTCTATTAGTTGTCAGATATTTCTCAATCAGTTGTCGTTAATATCGCTGTCAGTAAACTGTTCCACATTCTTATGATAGGGCTGTCCAGTGGGGAAAGGGTTCACAGACTGATTATAAAGGAGTGAAACTTATCGGGATTACTGTGTATTTCATATCATGTTTTGACGGATTCAATTTAGTGTCTAATTGCCAATTAGTTTGAACTAGTTAAAAATTGTTAATTTATTCTGGTGATTATTTTAAGTGAGAAAAATATGCAAGTTATATTTGGTATCGAATGTTTTCATGGTAATATTTTTAATTTTACAAGCTACAATTCATGGATTTTATTAGGATTAAGAAAAAGTTATTTTAATTTAGCTTGGTGTGTGCATAGAATTTTAATTTGTTAGCTTGATCATTTTAAATTGATCAAAAACTGAATAAACTTTATTATTTTAGAAATTTTCTTTTAGATAATAAATTTAGCGAGAGCATTTGTAGTTTGCATTCAAATCATAGCTAATTATATTTAAATTTATCTAGGTTGGCGATAAAATCCTGATCTTGATGAATTATAAATTAAACTGTAGCTTTTTCTCTGACTATTATCCAATATATGCAAGGAATTTAATATTAACTTGGTGGAAATCGGCCCAAAAGTCTATTTAATTATTGTTTGTTGAAACTGTAATTTATTTAATCCGAATTAACAAGTTTATCATTCACACTTAATTTAAATATCTTGATATATGGTCCCACAACTAATTATTTTATTTGACTCTAGGTTACTACATCGGTGTCTTGGACATTTTCGGGTTCGAAGACTTCGGCGATCAGAACAACTTCGAACAGTTTTGCATAAACTACGCCAACGAACACTTGCAGTTCTATTTCAACCAGCACGTTTTCAAATACGAACAGCAAGAGTATAAACGGGAGTCGATCACGTGGCGCAACATCGACTTCATCGACAACATAGACTGTCTGACACTGATTGAAGGCCGGCCCCACGGCCTGCTCTACCTGCTGGACGACCAGTGCAATTTTCCGGGCGCCAGCAACGAGACGGTGCTACAAAAGTTTGTCAATCACCATAGCAACAACTGTCTGTTTGAAGTGCCCCCCTGTCGTCCGGCGCCCGCCTTCACAATCAAACACTACGCGGGAAAAGTCAAGTACCAGATCCGGGACTTCCGCGAGAAAAACATGGATCTCATGCGACCCGACATCGTCTCTGTCCTCAAAGTCTCCCAAATGGCGTTCGTCAGGGAACTGGTCGGCGCCGACCCATTGGCCATATTCCGCTGGCAAATTCTCAAGGCATTCTTCCGGGCGTACTTCATATTCTCCAAGCTCAGGGAGGTCTCCAAAGTGAGGAGAGGTATGTCCGAGATATTTAACTTGCAAAAAGATTTTCGTATTGCTCATCCCCAGTTATAAGATATAAACTTGGTCTATTAAACAAGAGTACACTTAACGCTATAATTACAGTTTATTACAGCATTTTTTATGACCCTGCTAATTTGAATTTCTCAATTACTAGGATTAAACGACACATTCATAATAAACGAGATCTCAAATCGTCGTAAAAGTACTTTCGATTCCAAGACAAATAAACTAATGTAAGTCACATGGTCTTAACAAAAATGAAAGTTGGTTAACTAAACTTTATTACCCGGCTCTAATTTTTTGCATGGGTTTTGCTTAAAACGTCTAAAATTGCATTTTTTGACAGTTTTTGGAATATTTTTGATAATCTTGTGAAACAATTTTCGTCAAAATTCTTGTTAAGAAACAATTTTTTTTAAACAATTGCATTGAATTCCATGTTTGGCGTCGATTAGGGCGGACCCCAATTCAGGGAACCAGTGGCCGAGTGGACCGACAGCCCCGGTATCCCGTGTCTCGAAGGCCATACTTAGCAAACAGGCCCTCTTCGGGGCCAACTCTACGCCGCAATGCATTAAAGGATCGCTAATGAAAACGACGTCGTCGTGTTGTCCATTGCATGGAAACCAGACCTCCCTGTGCTATAACGACGCAAAAGTCTTGTCCAAAGCAAATAAAATTTTAATGTATGTTAATTTATCAAGTGAATTTTGCGCAAGTTAAATTGCATCTTGATCATTTCTATTCTTAAAATCTGTTTGTTTCCTCAGTATTCTAATTTAACCTAGCATTTTGACCTGAGTCCTTTTAATCCTGACTTCCTTGCTCAATTAACCAACTTTTTCTTGCCTATTGCTATATTTTTAATATTACCTTGATTGAATTTTTAGTCAATTATCTTATAGAATTTGTAACTGATAAATTTAAGCTAGATAAAATACAAAAAAATTGAAATAGAGCTCCAAAATAATCTTGTCAAAAAGAAAGACTAATATTCTATCTAGTTTAATGTTTAATTTACAGTTTTCAAATGTACCAGTACACATTTAATTCTGGGTTAATTTGATAGGAAAAGCAAATCCATAGCTCAGCAAAAACTGATGACCAAAACAAAAGGCATCGAAAAGTCGATCAAAAACCTGAAGACATTGAAACAAGTGATGGCCCCCCAGTCCAGTCAGTCGGCCAACAAGAGCCAGACTATGGGCAGAGCTGTCCGCCAGTCCCGGCAAACGCCGACAGTCACCCACCAGTTCAGGGAATCCCTGCAACACCTGATGGAAACCCTATCGGTTTCAAAGCCACTGTTCGTCCGGTGCATCAAATCCAATGGCGACAAAATAGCCAACCATTTCGACGACGTCCTGGTCCTCCTACAGCTCCGGTATACGGGAATGCTGGAGACGGTCCGCATACGACAGTCCGGTTATTCTGTGCGGCTCTCGTTCGAGGAATTCATTCAACACTATCGCATACTTTTGCCAAAAGCCCTCCTCTCGAGTCAGACAGACGTCAAACAGTTCTTATCTCTAATGAACTTAAATCGAGATAACTATCAAATTGGAAAAACCAAGATATTCATGAGAGAGTCAGAGAAGCTGATACTCGACGAAAAACTACACCAAGAAATTCTCAGACGAATTATTACGCTTCAAAGATGGGTGAGTTATCGCCTTTTTAAATTATCTAGAACTATTTTTTTAGCTTGCTAATTTATTTTGATAAACTGTAATTTAAATATGAATAGTGTTTTAATTCAATGCAAGGTTTTAAATGATTATGAGTTGGGAATAAGTCCTGAAGATATTTAATTCTATTTTGAAGCGAATAACACCTAGATAAATTATTTATTTTAAAAGATTGTCATTTATTAAAAACCTAAAAATATTAATTTCCTAATTAAATTTAATTTTAATTGATCTTGCTTAGCAACAACAAGTGGGGGGCGGGCGGGGAGAAGTAATTAAAAAATTGAATTTTCTCGAAAACCAAGATTCAAAACTTGATTCCAATTATATAATGTTATAAATGATTGTTTCGAATAACAAATAATTTTTTTTTCAATTATTTCAAAATCATATCTAATGTTTTTGTGTGTGTTTTCCAGAAATTTTATTTCAATTCTCATAATTTCAAAGTTGAGTTTGAAATCAGTAGTTCTTCTGCTGATAAAAAAAATCCATGTTTATTGTCAAAGTATAAAATTGCACCTGGAATATTCCCGCATAAATTACATCATGCTCAATTAACATTAAAATAAATCCCGTATTTATTCAAGGTGAGGACCTGGCTACTGAGACGGCGTTTCAAGGAAATGAGAGGCGCTGTGATCTGTCTTCAGGCGCACACCAGGCGATGGATGGCTCAGCAGAGGCTCAGTCACCTGAAAAGGATCGCCACATACGAGAACTGGGCGGCGAACTGCATACAGAAGAACTGGCGGTCATTCAAACACCGGCAGTGGTTCGAAAAGCTCCGGCAGTCGACTATTGACTTCCAGTCCCACTGCAGGGGCTTTCTGTTGCGCACCCGACTCGCTGCCAGTGCTGAGAAGAAGCCCATAAAACAACTTTCCTCACAATCACTTCACTTGTCATCTGATTCTCAAATACCTATTGATTCTCAATCATCGCATTCTGATGAGGCGTTCCTCTCAAAGGGATCCTCTCAGGTATGGAACTACTGATAATTGATCATGATAAAGTACCTATCCTGGTATTTTTCACTAATAGGAAGAACTACTCGACTCAATAATCAAGCAGATTAACGAGGATTCCATTGCTAGGGCACAAACACTGGATTTGGTTGAGAGACAGGTCTTCAGAGAGTGTGAGGACTCGTCGGGTATTCACGAAGACATTGACGACTCCGAGCCCGAGATGAGGCCCAAACCGCCAGAGATTGTCGACGACGGCTTTCTGCCCGAATCGGAGGACGTGTCGGCGCCGTTGGACCGGAAACGTAATCGTGTGGTCAGAAAGTTGTCGCTCAGGAAATCAAAATCAAACAAATCCGCGACAGAACTCAAGTCCAATGATTTGCCACAAAATAAGCCGTTCTTACAGATTAAAGACCATAAACAGGTACATTTTTCTCTGATCTTGATGGATTTTAGAAAAATTCACGGACATTTACATACCAATTAGATATTTTATAAAATTCTTGTTAATTTTGATAATTGTTCAGGTTAAAATTGCAGTTTTTATTTAAAACTAAATAGTTCATTTTATTATTACACATTTTTAATGAAAAATTATTAAATAACTTAAATAGAAAATTATCTTGGTTAAAATTTTGAACTAGAAATGAATAAGCTACAAACAGAATGTTAACAGTTATTTCCAAATTGATTAAGTTAATTGAGCTAGTATCATTACATGATTGAGTGAAACAAAATGACAGTTTATGTTTGAAATACCCTTGCACACTTTAATTATCAATTTTCTTAGAAAATTCATTCAATTTTTGAATAAGAAAAATAGCCTGGTTGAAAATTAATTCAGAAAACCACTTTTATCATTTAAACTAGCAGAAAACAAAATTTTTCGTGTGTGCTCGTTCACCAATGAAATATTTTTATTCAACCTAGTATAATTAAACAAATTAATGAGAATAAATTACAGTAACTAAAATTGATACTAGGTAATTCAAAACTTCATAGATTAAAATCAATTTCAATTGTTTCAGTTGACCAAGATGACTTCAGACTCGTCTGCGGTGATGATGACACAGAAACAGAGGACATCCCAACTGATCGACAAACCGATTCTGACCAACAAAGGCAGTGCCGATAACTTCACGGCCGCCACACAGAGTGTCGGCGCTCTCCAGAAGGCGAAGAAGACTCTGAAGACGATTATCGGCAAACGGGACGACAAATCAGCCAAAACCCAATTGAAGGGCACATCCATACAGCCGGTGATCAGCACCGGTAGGAACGAGTCACAGAGCTCTAGTCAGAGACAAATGGTTGGCACAGCCGTCAAAAGCGACGCCTTCTCACTAATGAACGGCCACTCCATCCGCACTCAGACACAGTTCAAGTCCGGGGAGTTGTGCGCCGTTTGCGAGAACTTTATGTCCGGTGCGGAGAGAACTGGAAAAGAACGGCAAATACAGGGCTTTAAGTGTGCGGAGTGTCAGTTGTTGTTCCACTCCAAGTGTGTCCACTCTTGTCAACAGATCCCGTGCAGGTCTAACCTCAACAGCAACACCAGTAATACGTCACTCCTTTTACAGCCGATAAGTCAGAACCAGAACCCGTCCCGACCCCCGCGCTCTAAGAGAAAGAATAAGAACATTGAGAAGAGTGTCAGTTATGGCGGGGCTTCAAATATAAGCACTCGTGACGGCGGCGCACAGTCCAACAGTGGGTCAGGTCCCGGGTCGAGCTCATGGCTGGTCACCCGGACCACAGAGTTTGTGGATCCGCGCGATATTCTGATCACAGACTGCGATGAGTTGCAAATTATGGACGCATTCATACTGAAGAAAGTCTACCAAATGGACGAACAGAAGAGGAAGTCCCACAAGGAGTCGACGGTCGACGTTGTCTTCAAATTAGCCCTAAAGGAGTTCCGTTCGAACTTAATCTCTACTTATTCTGTGGCCGCACAGGACGGACACCTCCGACTCACTTACAAGAACCTGATCGACCATTTTGAACAAGTAAAACTTTGAATTTAAACATTACCAAGCTTAAAATAGCTAATTTTCTTGCTTATTTTGAACTAGGTTATTCTAAACGTGTGCCAAAAGGAGAACACCTGGAAGTCGTTCCCAGTGATAATGGGTGTCAATGCCTTCAGAGGATATTTGGATGAATTACGACATAATAAGTGTATCGATAAGTCTGTGGACAAGAATAGGACAGACCTTCCGGCCAACAGTCAGTCGGATGTGAGTCAGGCCTCCAGTGAGACAAAGATCTCGAAATCAAAGCGAAAGCGTCTGAAAAAAGCCCGGAATAGGAATAAGAAGGAGGAAGAGGTCTATCATATGTGTGGCCATCAGTTGGTGCTCTCAATGGCCAACATTCCAACCGTTTGTGAGGTGTGCTCATCGCTCATGTGGTTAATGGAGAAGATATGGGTGTGCAGGCGTTGTAAACTCACCTGTCATAAGAAGTGCCAAACAAAGATTGCGGTCACGTGTCAGGCGGGAAAGGCTGGCGACGGCCCCTCCAGTGGTGGCATCACAAAAGTGTTCGGCGCACACCTCTCGTCACTGGTGTCCGAAGAGTGTCGTATACCTGTGATTGTGGAACATCTCATCACTACTATTGAACTCAAAGGGCTTTACACCGAAGGCCTGTACCGCAAGTCAGGCACCACTTCCAAGATTACCGAACTTAAACAGCGTTTGGAGCACACGATTCGGGGCACTCAGTATTCCGAACCCCTGAACATAGATCTGGACTCTTATTCTGTGCACGTTTTGACCGCCGCTCTCAAGTCGTTCTTCAGAGATATGGCCGAACCGCTGATGACTTACGAACTCTACGATGACTTCTTGTGGTCGACGGCCATCAGTGACCAACAGGAAAGGGTTCAACAGATCTACGCCCACATAAGTAAACTACCCAGACCAAACTATGACCTCCTGGAGCGGCTGGTGTTCCACCTGGCTCGAGTGGCACAACAGGAGTCGGCCAATAGGATGACCGCCAACTCGTTGGCCATAGTGTTCGCGCCCTGTATTCTAAGGACCAATAAAGTGATGCAAATGCAGGACAAGCTCTCAGACATCGCCAAACAGACTTCGTATGTTTTCAATTAGCAAATTTACCTAGTTATTAATTGCAAAATTCCATAATGAACACGCTAAATTGAATTTTAATTCGCTTAAATTCAATTGTTATTCAAAGTTTCTTAATCAAGGAACTTTTTCTGAAGTGTATTAAAGATAATTTTTAAATAGAAGCTTAAATTAGTAACCATGCTAAAATTCTAAATTGATAGCTAGTTCATTTCCTGTTGAATTTAAACGGAGCTAATATTTTTCAGAATGTTTTATAATTGATTTTTAATTTATTAAGCAAGGTTAAATTCAATAAAAAGAACCCCCCCTCGAATTGAAACCAATTTTAATGAATTGTTTAAAAATATTTTATTAATTAAAACTTTTAATTTTGAATTACAGTTGCATTGAATCGATAATAAGTGAGCGAATGTCCCAAATAAGGGACACATTGGCCGACATCGACATACTGTCCACCGCCTGTCATACGGCCTCTTCTCGACTCTCGTCACTCAGGCTCTCGAAACTGCATCTGAATCGGGAGACCACTCACTCGACCGCACGGACGCCGACCAACGACGAGGACGAAGAGGAGGCTATTCTCGCACAACAAATACAACATCTCATCACTGAAAAGTATGTGCTTGCTCCAATTTCCCTCATTATTGAATTTGTGATATTAAATAATTTTGGAAGAAATGAAAAGTAAAATATTTCTGGTCATGTATAATCCAATTTAACCAAGATAGCTTTTTTGAGATTAATTAAATCAAATGAATGGTTTTTGTTACACTTTCAACTTAACAAGATAAATTTCGAATTCAAAATTATTATTAAATAATCTAGCAAAGAATAAGTAAAGTTAATCATTTCTGTGTTGGTCTAGTGCCAAGGTTATACAAGCTAACTAATTGACCTTGATTGAATTGAATCTCAATTTACTTTTACAGTTTAAAGTTAACAAGATGAATCTTAAAATAAAATATATCTTGCTAATTAAATCACTTTCACACTTTGCAGGAATCATTTGACAGAAATGCTGCCCTCTTTCCGATTGGCGTCCGCCGGTTCCGACGAAGACCTTCTCTCGTCGACCACCGACTTGGCGGACGACACCAGCGCCGGACTCACCGGCAGTGAAGACAACATTAATTTCATTTTACAGTCGCCTAACAGACAGACATCAATGGATTTTTCTGGTAATTAAAGACCAAGTTTATTGTGTTGGGGATAAAGAGGATAAAGACTAACCATTGGTTACTATTATTGCACTGAATTAGGACTGAATAAGAGCCGAACATATCTCCCAAAAGACGAACCACTGAACCATTTGACCAAAAATCGGGTCTCAGTTCCTAATCGACGAAAGCCGTCGCGGTTTGAATCAAATCAAAAGTTTACCACAAATGGAGACAACAGACGAAGAAGTGATTCAACTGATTATGTGAACCAATACTTAGATAACGACAAACCCGTAATGGTTTAGGATTTTATCCAAGAATATAATGAAAACATAAATATTTTTTTATACTCCAAGAAAAATATCTATTTTACGGACCATTCAATGTGTGTGCCCTCCGGTATAGTGATTTTCTAATGAGCAAGGCATAATTTTTTCCGGCTTCCAAGGACCCAGTTTATATTGAAAACGAATACCTGCATAAAAAAGACAAAAGACATGGATTATAATACAGTTTTTATTACTCATTTTGTGATTGAATTTTACCCGAATTTCATACAAAATCTATAAATCTATAAGACTTTTAAACTCATATAGTTATAGTTTTTATTACCAGAACACTATTTTGCCACAGATTTCGGACATGTACCTGGATATTTTTATAGTCCCCTCTATTGTAGCATTGATAAAACAAACACCCATGATGAACACTCATTCCGGCACAAATGAATTATTTATTGAATATTTTCGGCCAAATGTTTAGAATAAATGATTGAATTCTTTGTATAATAACTTTAGATATGATATAAACTATATATTCGAATGAAAATGACCTTTAATTGTGAGATTTGCCAAATTTTGAACAAGCAAGAATATTTATTTTGTATGAAACATGAAATCCAATGCTTAATATAATCGATGGATAGACTCAACCGAAACATTTTTTGATTGAATATTTGAATATAATATCAATTAATTAACTTATTGTCAGAATATTTGTAATAATTATTAATATATTTATATTTGTATTTCCATTAAAACAAATGAGACTTAAATTAAAAAACAATTATATGTTTTTGTTATGAAATTGTTTTAATTCAATTTTATTGACGGCCAAAATATGATCAAGGTAAGTTTTAATTTATTTCTGTATTCAAAACTGTATAATATCCAAGAAGTTGTTACTGTAAACCTGGCTATTTTTGAAGCAATTTTCAATGACGATTTCAACCCAATAACGAAAATTTTAAATTTACCAAGCAAGTGTTTAGAACGGATCATCTCTTCAAACAAACAAGATTACAAACTGTAAAATAGGCGAAAGAAATAAATTGAGTTTCTTGCTCTTTTTAGATTATTATCATGGTATTACACATCGGGATATTTTTTGATAAGTAAATAAATAAGCAAGCACATTTTCTGTTTGATTTCTGTCATGAATTAATTTGTGTTTAATATTCTCAATCAGTGATAGACTATAACCTGTTTATTACCTATTATTTCATAATGAATATTACCCGGTTTATAGTTAATCCGCCAAATTATATAGATTTTAATGAAATTATGATATTTTTTATAAACTTTTTCGATGAAATAACCCAATTGTGTGAACGAAAGGGCTGACCACCCGATCCACAGCCCAATAACTCGGCCACAATTGTAAATCCTAAAGTTTAATGATTTGGTTTACAATTGTGGCGGAGTTATTGGTCTTTGGATAGAGTGGCCAGGTCATTTTGAGTGAAACTGGGACAATAGTCTCATGCATAAGCTCTGAACCTCAACAGACCTACACCTTGTCCATAGGCTCAATGTTAAAATAGAGATTGAAATCCGGGACAATCACGGCCCGGCCGGTGCACCTGGTCACCCTAGATGTGGATCGGGTGGTCACTGACCACTGGTCAGCCCCAGTTATTTCGTCGAAAAGGTTTATAAAAAATATAATTTCATTAAATCCTATATAAAATGGCGAATTAACTATAAACCTGATAATTTTCAATTCATATGCTGTGATTATTAAAGAAAGGTTAACTTGCTTACATTGTGCAAGAGTTCAGTTTAGTTGAGTGATATTCTTAATCCAATTGATGTGAAGGGAAACCCTAACCGCATAAACCCATGAATTCTCAGAGGTTTGACATTCGTTTGAAATTCGTGTGTCATTTGACAAATCGGTGATAACCACCATCACTCCAATAATTACAGCCCGTCCCATGTGGTATTGCCAGATTGGGCCACCAGAATCACCCTAGAATTCATCAAATCAATAAACAGCCTTGCTCTTAAACGTGGTTAAATAGATGCTATTACTTTGCAGGTCAGGGTCTGGTTATCAATAACTGTCAGCAGAATTAAACTGTTATTCTTAACAGAGTTTATATCATTAATTATTTTCTCCTCTATTTCAAAGTCAGGAATTAGTCCAACATGGATCTTTTTATAGCCAAGTTGAGTTGGCCATTTGTGTTGGTGATCCATTCCGGCGCTCATCGCGTACTCGTCCTCTGTGTTGACAATTCCCTCTTCTGGGAGACAAATGCTCTTCAATTCAGTGGATATTTGGTCACCAATTATAACTTTGGCTGATTTGATTGACTGTTCCAATTGTATCAAGGCAATATCATAAGTGGATCGGTTTAAACTGTTAATGAATTTGTAATCGGGATGGATGTGCAGAGCGCCTGCTTTTATGACATAACGTCTATGAAGCGATTCCATGTGAGCATGGCCAAAAATAATAAGATTATCCTCAGGGTTTAATCTGGAAAATTATTTGAATTTTTATTTATCAGAAACAATATTAAAATATAAACGGACCCTGCCCCAGATATATTAAGGCAATGAGCAGCAGTGAGTACCCACCGGTCAGCGATCGCCGAACCCATACATTCACTGCAAAAGTTAGTTAATCCAAAAGTTAAATGAATTTTTGATATGTTTTACCCCAAAACCTCATTTCTGGTTCCGGGTTTCAGTACCATTACATCAACTATGAAAGGAATGTGGCCTTCCGTTGCATTCCGGCCTTCGATAAGTGAAGGGATCGGACTTTTATGCCATTTAAAGCACTTATCTGTGAAACGATTTGACAATCGAGTGA
>JAQGBD010001787.1:0-13227 GCA_034698165.1 Punctoribates punctum | reverse complement strand
TATAATTTCAAACTCACCTTAATTTTCGCTCTTAATGTGAATCTCTTTCTAACGAAAAGTGAATTCAATAGTTTGTAAGTCTTTTTAGACTCCAATACAACAGAACTGCAGAATATTGTGATCGGAGTCAAGATTATAATAAATACTAAAAATATTATCGAGAAATTAAGAAGAAGTAGAGCAATTTTTGCAAAAACATCCCTCTCATTCGCAAAAATAATCAAATACAAACAAATTCCATTTAATGGGACAAGGCTGATATATGAAATGAACAGAAAATATGACCAATATCCATTGAAAACCATTATTTTGCGATACAAGTCATCAATTGATTGTAAAATTCTTGAAATATTTGAATTACTGACGAAAGTCTTGGTATTTATCATTGAATTCAATTCTCTGTTCAATGATTTCAAACAATGAATGGAATAATAACTGAAACAACTGAAATATATCAAATTGCAAACATAAAAACTGCCCATGATTGTTGTCCAAAGCATGAATAAAATGCTCCAGATAATGCCATAAATTAAGAATTCATCAAGAGTGTATGAAGAAAATGAAAATAGTAGGGGAAAAGTGAACGAGGGCAGACTTAGGAAAAAATATTTTAGTTTTTCAGCCATTTTAAAATAAAAATCAAGTTTTGTCATTGAGTTCTGTTGTCTTCCGATCTCAACACAAAACTTTAGATATTTTGAATTTCTCAATACAACTTGGTTAATGAATTGAAGACCAAGGATCAATGTACAAGCATTAGCCACGACTAGATTCCATTGAGTTTTGAATTTCAATTTGTAGGCAAAGTCACCGATAATTACCGAATACTTGTCTTCTGTTATGAAGATTGAAATAATTGACTTCAATAAGAATAATGAGACGAAAATAGTTATAAACAAAGGACTGGAAAGTCGTCGCCGTTTTTTAACCCTTCCCTGAAATACGGAAACCCATTGCGATAATTAGTCTCACACAGGAAATTTTAGGTGCAGGTGCTCAATTTTAGCCAGTTTCTTCAGTTCTTCTGAATTCATAGCTGTTGTCAACTATCCAAGATCTAATTGTGTTTTGTTCATAAAACGTAGACTTCATTTTTAGATTTGCATGATAAGCATTCATTATAAAATTTTGAAACCTCTCAAATTAATGAGGATTTTCGATTGGTACAAGAGCGAATATCTATTTTTTACGAAATATTTAGTTTAATCTTAGGCTTTGCATGATAATCTAGCATTAATTTTGAGTCTAATTCTAGAAACTTTTTAAATTTATTTAGGGTTTGAATCATCAAACGATTTAGTAAATTGCACATGATCATTATATTCAAAGATCGTCAATCAAAAATATCTGGATAAATTTCAAGAATAATGATCATGGTATTGATTTGATTGTCACATTTTAAAATTGTAAGACATGTGCCTAATGGCTTATGATACACACAAATTACCTAGATGAATAATTATCTTCTGATCTGTTGAAATCCGTTTTCATGAGTGAAATTCATTTTATTTCGATAAAAAAATTTCAATTTTCAATAGAAATCGAAACATAATCGCAAACCACTGAACGAAAAATAATTTTTAAAAAAATTTATCAAGTTAATATTACTAATTACCAAGTAGATCCTGAATTGATCTATAATGAAAAGTTTTCCGAAATAGAAACCAATCCTATTCTTAGAGGTTCTCTCGATTATAGACATCAACTGTGAAATAAGTTAACTTGATCATTTTTACAAATAATTCATAATAAAATCAACTCTAATTTCAAACTGACCTTAATTCTGGTCCTTCTTATGAATCTCTTTCTAACGAAGAGTGTATTCAATAGTTTGTAAGTCTTTTTAGACTCCAATACAACAGAACTGCTGAGTATTGAAATCGGAGCGAATAAACCGATTATAACGAAAAATATGAGCATAAAGTTAAATATAATAAGAGCCAAACCAGCTATTTGGCTAATGACCTGGGCCATTAAGATCACGTAGAGAATGATGCCAATTATACTTGCTAAGTTAATGTAGGCAAAGAGCAAATAATATGTCCAAAACTTACTGAAGACCATTATTTTGCGATACAAGACATCCATTGATCGCAAAGTGTGTGAAATGTTTTTATTGCTAATGAATGTCTTGCTATTAATCATTAAATTCAAATCCTTGTTCAATGATCTCAACAAATGGATAGAATAATAACAAACTAAACAAAAGTAAAACGTGTTCCAGACAAATAACCTGGTGGCTATTCTGGCGCTAATGCCAAGAAATAGGCTCCAGAACAAACCAAATGTTAAAAATACTCTCCAATTGAAAGATACGAATGAGAGTAAGAGACCAATCATTGAAAACGATATGATTATGAAATAATCGATCAGTTTTTCAGCCAAACTGTATTTAGTGTTGAAATTTCTCATAGTATCCAATCGTCTGCCGGTTTCTGATGTGAGCCTCAATTCAGAGGTGTTCCTCAGGATTAGGTGATTTGCCAAATATGTTGCAAGAATCATTCCGAACCCGTTGCCCAGTATTAGATTGAATTGGGTTTTGATTTGTAATTTGTAGACAAAGTCTCCGATAAATACCGAATACTTGTCTTCAGTAACAAAGAGTGCGATAATTGACTTCAATGTCAAAAATAAGAATAAAATAGAATAAAACAAAGGATTACAGTGTAGTCGAGGTTTCCTAAACCCTTCCCTGAAATAAGGAAACCCATTCCGATAGTTTGTTTCACACAACAAATAGAGCAGGTGCTCAATCTGTTCTAGCTTCTTTTGTTGATCAGATTTCATACCTTCGCTCAACAAACCTAACACGTAATAAAATTTATTTCAGGATCAATTTGGTCTTATTTAAATTAGCATGATAAATGAAGATTATAAATATTGCAAAACTCTCTGAATTTTATTGCAATCAATATTCTTGCTTAATCTAAAGTTCCAATTAAAGTTTAAATTACACAAATTCAAATCAAACAATGCCAAGAGGGTGTAGAGGAGGGGTTGGCCGCCGAAATACCTCCTGAAATTATAGGGCCAAAATAGGTGACCAAGCTGAAACTAATAATTTGTTTGAATAAAACAAATGAAACGCAAAATATTAGCACAAAATCTCTTCAAAAAACAGCAAAACTCTTGAAAATTAAGTTCAATGAAGACAACTGAAGGCTAAAAATTTAATTCAAACTTATCTCAAAATAGTGTTCAGTTGTTTCAAACTTATACTTAAAATGATTCAAATTCAATGAATTCACTTGAATCTACAGAAACTATTATATTCAGTGAAATTTAAGAGGAAATTTGTTTTGTCCAGGCCATGTCCAGTGCATTTTGGGAGAATTTTAGAGAATGTCCAGGACTAGCCCAAAATGAGTTGGTCGCCCTATATGAGAATTCCCACAATAATCACAAACCACTCAATAGAGAGTAATATTTCTAATTAGAATTAACATGGTTATATTTTCGATTACCTGATAGACTTTGAACTGATTTATTATGAATAGATTACCACAATAGAAACCAATTCTATTCTTAGCCTTTCTCTCAATGGTTGACATCAACTGGAATTAAGAAATATTAATTAGCTTGGTGGTCTCATCATTTGTATTCAATGATAAACTCACCTTAATTCTGGTCCTTCTTATGAATCTATTTCTAACGAAGAGTGTATTCAATAGTTTGTAAGTCTTTTTAGACTCCAATACAACAGAACTGCAGAATCGTGTGATCGGAATCAGGACCGCCATTAAGATCATGAATACTACAATAAAATTGAATATTCGAAGGGCTACCATAGCGTACACCCCTTCTACCCGTACAACAAATATCATATACAAAGCATTAGCTATAATCGGAGCCAAACTTATATACGTATGCAATAAGAAATTGGACCAAACTTTGCTGAAAACCCCTATTTTGTGATACAAGACATCCATTGATCGCAAAGTGTGTGAAATTCTTTTATTATTGACGGAAGTCTTGCTATTAATCATTGAATTCAACTCTTTGTTCAATGATTTCAAGCAATGAATGGAATAATAACAGAATCCACAGAAGAACAATGCATTCCAATTATACAAATTGCCCATGATCATGCATGCTATGCCAAACATTATGCTCCAGAACAAACCAAATGTTAAAAATTCCGTGAAATTGAATGAAGTGAATGAGAATAAGAGTGAAGTCATTAAAAACATGATAAATAACAGATATGTAATCAGAGTTTCCGCCAAATTGTAATAGTGGTTGAGTTTAGCCACAGAGGTATTCAGTCGTCTCCCGGTTCCGATACATTGCTTGAGTTGAGGTGAATGTTTCAAGATTAAATGGTTGAGCAAAATTACCCCGATAATAGTCTCATAAGCTATTGTGAACATTATATGGAAATGGATTCTGATCTGTGATTTGTAGGCGAAGTCTCCGATAATTACCGAATACTTGTCTTCAGTGATAAAGACTGAGATAATTGACTTCATTTCCAAAAATATTAGTAAAATAGTGACAAACAATGGATTGTAAAGTCTGTGCCGTTTTCTGAACCCTTCCCTAAAATAAGGTAATCCATTGCGATAGTTGGTCTCACACAACAAATAGAGCAGGTGCTCTATTTTTGCTTGCTTCTTTACATCAGGAGAATCCATTGCTTGTCTTAACTTTTGAGGAACCAATAAAGATGGCTAACGATAAATTTTGTCTTGGCATTTTTTGCATGATAAACAATCATCAATTTCAAGCTTATTTAGAAAGGAATATCAAACTCAATGCGTTTTTTAATTGTTCTTGCAATTGTCTAAGACTTCTCTCTCAACAGAAATTCAAAAACCCATCAAACTTAATGATTTTATTCCGTAATAATTATCTTGATTGATCGAGTAAAACTGGAATTTTTCGAACGATTAATTCAAGAATGAATTGCAAGATTAATTAATGTGGTATTGATTTTATTATGAATTTTTCAAATTGATGTGATTCTTCATTGGTAATTTTTCTTCAATCATTAACTGAAATCATTAATCTGATTGCATAATACAGTTTCATCATTTACTCGATGATAATTAGATTTTAGCATGATAATCAATTGGATTCTTGTCTCAAGAATTGTGAGCATGATAAATTATCATCAATTATGGGCCAAACGCCAAATCGTGAATTTTAACCAGAATTGCAAACATTCCCACAAACCACTTAATCAGGATAAATAATCAAAATTGCCAGGTTATTTATGAGCAAATTGACCTTACACATTTTAGAGTCTATTGTATAATACAATGCCAAGTTCATTTCAAAAATCTTGCAAGTTTTTGCATCATGATCAAAAACCTCATGAAAATAAGTGATTTCTAGACAAAAAAGAAGAATGATAATTTATTAATTCAAAAATAATATTGCTGGATTACTCTGAATGCAACTATCCTTGTTACGACGAACTGGTCGGCACAGGAAAAGCCAATTGAATTTTTCTGTGATGATAGACGTTCAAGAGCAACTTGTATCTTTTTGGAAATTAATCAGAAATAGATTAGACAAGCAGTGATGCCCAAGCACATTCGCTCAAAGTGGAGGGGGTTAAGACAAAATATTTTTTCAGCCATTTCATAGAGGGGTATTTTTCCCTTGCCCTAAAAAAAACAATCAAACCTGGCACCAAGGTAGAAACTTGTTTGCCTCTGGGGAGGGGGCTTTATTCTTGGCCAAAATTTCAAGGGATTGTGTCAAACCCCCCTCTTCTGGGCATCACTGATGAAATAGATTTAATTACCTTTAATTTCATAACAGGATTAATGAGTTTTTCGTTTTTCATTAGAAATTTTTGCAAACATTTAAACGTTATTTTTATCTGACTATTGACTGAAGACGTAATCAAATTGAAGCCAATTATGACCAAAGAATAGGATATCATAACAACGATGAGGAGAAAGATGAAAAAATTCTGTTCTTGCTCAAATAACAATGAATGAGTGCAGAGTAGAAGGACAGGAGTGAATGAGTAATAAATTGAGAATAAGTATGACTTCCAGAACTTGTTGTACAAGGTTATTTTCTTAATTATGTGATCATGCTCCTTTAGAAGAGCATGAATTCCGCTGTTTCTCTTGAATAATTTTGACCTGGTAAAAATTGATAGTTTTGTGTTGAATGTAATCAATCTTAACTTGCAGAAGAAGCACACAATAAACCAGGTAAGAGCACCATGGTAAAATGTAGACAAAAAAGTCGACACAAATACAGAAGAAATTACCAAGGCTAATAAACCGAACTTGATAAAATCAATAATTGACATTCTAATGACCATGAAATAAAAGAATAATAGAATGACAATAAATGTGTATGGTGTTTTTGTGAACTTGATCAAATTATTGAATAATTGAATTTTATTCAAAAATTGACTTGCACATTTTCGATTCAGACCCAAAAGGTGAATGTCCTGGTTGTTTGTGTTGAGGATATCAATGATTTTAATCCAGTGATGTCTGAACTCATGTTTACGATTGAAAATCAATAAGTATTGGACGACATATAGAGAGTTGAAAATTGCGATTAAGTAATAAAATTGTGATAAACCACCGAAATAGTGGTAAACCCCGAAGTAATAGAGGGGTAAATCATTAGTTTTCAATTCACCAAGCTTAAAATAAATGACTGCGCACTGAATAATACAACAAAAATAAAACAAAAGAAGTGAATAATATTTGAATCGTTTGATTAGTTTTTCTCTTCTGTCAATACATTCACTGATTCTGTAGTCAAAGGCGAGTCTCAGATTCAATGAAGACATTCTATTATTCATTATTATTTGTCCAAGATCATTTTAACACAACGCAAAATAGATGTTTTTCACGTATAATATTGAATGGAATAAAGACTATTATTCATTAACTCAATTGATTTTCACGTCATAATTGAATTAAATTTATTGCAAAACATTTAAATATAGCTTTTGAAACTCGACCTAGGGCAGGGAATAGGGGGTATATGCTCCCTCTTCGACAAACCAAGTGCTGTTTCATGGATGTAACAATCCCCCTCCCCTTCCCCTCGTTTGCTCATCACTGACATATATATCGATTATTTGATATCTTCATTAAAATTCAAATAATTATTAATAAAATTTCCGAAAAATATTTATCGCTTTTATCACTTATTCTCACGAAAATCATTAAATTATTTTTTATTCAAAACATTTAAGTAAATATGTTCAGGGTCATTAATTTTATTGTCGATCACACTACGATTTTTGAGGGTGGGGGATTGGGGCATTTCAACTTGCAATCTAATTAGCTACCAAGATGATTTATTTTCCATCTAACCAAAAAAGTTTATTTCCCAATTAGCCAAATAAACAAGCAAGCTTATTTTGATAAATTCAAGATTGAAATAAAAAATAGATTACAGTTTAATAACAATATATTTTATTGAATAAATCTCTCTTGGTAAAATTCAAATTCTAATAAATATGACTCTCCTCTCTCTCTCTCTCTCTCTCTCTCTCCTGCATAAAATACTGGCTGAAGATTGTCCACTAAATAAACAAGCTAATTTTGATATATTCTTAATTGAAACAATAAATAGTTTTCAGTTTGTCTACAAAAGATACTATTAGTTAATTAAAATTTAGAGTCCATTTTGAGCAAGTTATAAGGAAATAATAAGGGTTAATTTTGAGTTACTTACCTCAACCATCCGCTAATTGGCCAGAATTTTCTTAAGCGTCTTCACCCGGGCATAAAAGAGTGGCCGCCCCTCCCGGTCGTCACCAAATATGAAGAGACCTCCGCAGTGAAAATTTTCAACACACAGTTGACTGAAATCGCGTTTAACTGGATATGAATTCTTCACGTTTGCATTTGACCAAAATATTCGATTAATATTGCCTTGATTATTTTTTCGTGAAAATTGATCTGTTCGAAAATACTGAGGTGTCGGAAGATAACCAAAAGCCGTTAGATTTTGATGAAATTTTAACCATACACAGAACTAACAATTCAATGAAGAAATATACAAAAATAATTTTAAAAAGACAATTATTTATGAAGTTATTAGGGTTGGAAAATTAAGACAAAAAGTTCAATTTTATGCAAAATTAAGGAATTTTGTACAATTCAGAGTTCAAGTGTAGATAAAATAGAAGATATATCAGGGTGAATAGTCATGTTTTCTGAAATTTCATCATGATCACTTTCGATGATTGTATTTTCACTGTCAATTAGAGTTTCACTGCTGTTGATTTTTGTGTCACTGCTTTCACTTGAAACTTGTCTCGAATAAATGGATCTAAAATCCAAAGATTTTTTTAGGGAAACTTGCCATTTTTGAAAAAATTGGTTTTTGTCAAAAAATACAGTGATACCCCAAAAAACTCAAGACTTTCTCTTGAAATCTAAAAGCACATTAGTGAACTGTTCAATATTCATACCACTTTCATATTGAGTTTCTCGGGGTATCATGCTCAAATTGCAGTTCACAACATTCAATAAACATTTTTAATAGTAATTTTTTGTTTATCACTGGATATCTTTTCATTAAATATTTCCATTGATATTATCTCTCAGGAAGTGAAAAAAGTTTTCAAAAATTGTTTGTAGTTCTCGAAATATTTACATTTGAAATTCAAGAATATAAACGGATCTGGTTCAAAATTCTGTACAATTGAAAAAATTATTTTCCCATATCCTGTTATTGAATGACTCAAAGAATGTTTGGCGAACATCCTTGTTCAATTTCAAGAGCATCGGTTCCATGTTCCGACACCTCCTTTTGTGACTAGCAATTGCTCATTTAAAAAATCACCCAAACTCTCTAAGGTCCCACAAATTTTTACTAAAACTTTATGATATATCAGAATTTAGTTCATTGATTAGTTTACTGTTTTTAACTTGACTAAATTTTTTGAATTCAATATTTATCAGGATAGTTCGTTTTTTCATTGCTCATTTCAATAAATTAGCCAGCCTCTGGGTCAGAATAAAGAAACGCGGTGCTATGATGAATACCTAGATTAAATTTGAGTAAAATTATTTTAAATAACCTTGATAATTTTAAATTTACTTTAAACGCAATTGTCCTTGTTACAACAAACTGGTGGGCACAGGAAAAGCCAATTCGATATCGTGATGTAGATGAACGTTCAAGAGCGGAAAGTATCTAGGTAAAATATGTACTTGTTAATATTTCAATGATTATTTGATCAAGATCATTTAATATATTTTGTATCTTCCTGGTGCTTTTAAATTGTTTTGATCTTGTTAATTCCAGAATTTTTATATTTAATGACATTAATCTGTACTTACATAAATAACAGATAATGAACAAGAACAAAAATCCATAATACATTACTGGGAGGAATGTCCAAGCAAATATTGCTGAGATTAGCAAGGCCAAAATACCATACCCAACGAAATCATAGAAAGATAGCCTTAAAGATGTTAAATAAGCCCACACAAATATCAGCAAACAGGTGTATGGTCTATTGATTAACTTGATAAGTTTATTAATCAAGGTAATTTGCTTTAAATATTTGCAGCCGTATTCCCCATCCAGGCCAATTAATTTGAGGGACGGGCTGTCAGTGTTGAGGACATCAATGATTTTAATCCAGTGATGTCTGAACTCATGTTTACGATTGAAAATAATTAAGTATTGGACGGCATATAGAGAACAGAATATTCCCAATAAGTAATAAAATTGTGATAAACCACCGAAATAGTGATAAATTCCAAAATAATAGAAAGGTAGGTCATTAGATTTCAATTGACCAAGCTTAAAATAAATGACTGAGCACTGAATAATATAAAATAAATAAAACAAAAGAAGTGAATAATATTTGAATCGTTTGATTAGTTTTTCTCTTCTGTTAATACATTCACTGATTCTGTAATCAAAAGGAAGTCTCAAATCCAGTGAAGACATTATTATTAACTCAATATTAACACAAAATAATTGCAAACAAACTATTCTTGAATTGAAATAAAATATTAAATTTTACTTCTTATTTAACTGATATATGTCAGTTAACAAGGACAATATGATATTAAAAATATATTTAATGGAATTTCATTACAAAAATTAAATTTCCATACATAATTAACATGGAAAAATAATGACGAAAATATGAAATTCTAAAAATAAATATCTGTTTTCCACAGATATTATTCTAAATTACATTTCACAACAGTATAATTTATGTTGTTTTACCTAGCTATTAATAAATTCTTTGGAAACGCAAATGTCAAGTAAATAGCTATCAAGTTATCATGTAAGTTTTTATTTTGGAAAATGTTAGGAAATCATTACTAGGTAAAATATTATTACTCAATATTTATTCACTCTTCAAAAAATTATAAAATTAAAGACCCAAAATCATGACCATGATAATTTTGTAAAATTTAGGATTTAAATTTAAAATAGATTACAGTTTTATAACAATATAATTTATTAGATAAATCGCTCTTGGTAAAATTCAGAATGATTGACTAATAAATATGAGTAACTCTCTCTCCCTCTCTCCCACTCACTCTCTCTCTCTTTTCTGCACAAAAAGCCTTATGGAAATGCCACAAATAAATTAAGCAAGCTGATTTTGATATATTTTGAATTAAAAGAGTACAAAGTTTACAGTTTGTATTACAAAAGATTGAACTGGATAATTACATTTTAGATGTTATATTGAACAAGTTCATTGGTCAAGTTATAAGAATAACCAAGCTGAATTTTAAGTTAATAATCTCAACCATTAGCTGAATCGCCGGAATTTTCATGAAATCATTCATAACTTCAAGCCTTAGAAACAAATCAGAATTTATTTTCAAGTGCTCTAGTTCAATTAATTGTCAACTAAAACAATATTAACCTCAATTAAATAGAGGCCAATAACTTGAAGATAACTTTTCCACTGATAAAAGACCAAGTTTGTTATCAGTCAAGCAATTAAAGTCATTGTTTTCAGAATCACTTCTAATATAAATGTATTTATTTATGATAGCATTCGATTAGATTAGAAGAAAGTATACATACTTTTTGACCTAGATACAAAGGTTGAACTTGCAATTGGAATGATCAAGGCCCATTATTCCTGTTTTAACATAACTTAATTTTTCGCTTGAACAAATCCTAATTAAAAAGTTCTGGGTGAAATAATTTATTTTCTTAAATTTTCAAGTTCAATCAGCCACAGTCTAACCTAGGTAAGAATAAACTTCACCAAGAGCCAGTTTAAAACGAATTTAATATGAATAATTTGTATAGGCATTCAACAGGGTGATTTTATTACAATTTTTTGGTTAAATCAGAATTTGCTTTGGAGATAGGCAATTTTAAAAGAGAGTATTTTCGATAAACGAGGTTAGACTGTAGTTCTAAATAAGGAATACCATTTCTAGATTGTGCTGGTTAATTCTGGTAATGAAACCATTGAAACCAGACATGACCAAGCTCTAAGGCTCAGGAGGGTATTAGGGGGGAGTCCTAAGCTTTTTTCGGAAAATATTTTAGGGGAGGTTATAGGGGATGGTATAACTTGCACCTAAAATTTCTAGGGGGTGATTTTACGGCCTCAGGGGGTATTCTGGGCTATACCACCTTGGTCATGTATGATTGAGACATATGTTTACAAAGAAACGATAATCTGAAGTACAGTCACATAAAGTAATCATATGATTGACGAAAAAAAATATTTTCTTTCGACATAAGTAAGCAATAAATTGACGAAAACTGTTGTCAACTGTTTTTAGCTATAATTTTGTGATAATTCTCAGACAAAGAGTCAGCACATTTATTAATCCGAAGTTCGATATCCGGGTCATTCAGTATTTATTAGACGATTATTTCGTTTGGCATTAATTTTAATTTGTATTTAATATTAGAAAAGTGTTAATCAATAGTACTTTGTGTGGAAAGTATGGAAAACAAACGCCATTCTGTGCCCAACGCCTCCTCCCAAATGAGTGAAATGATATCCGAGTTGAGGACAAAGTTTTTGGACATCTGTTCGGCCACTCCTGAAGACTACGACCCCATTGATGTGGAAAACATCAAAACAAATGACTTTCAGATCAAACGTTTTCTTACGTATAATAATCTGAACAAAAAGCAAGCCTTCGATCAGTTGATTGATGCCATGAAATGGAAGAAATCATATCCAGTTAAACGCGATTTTAGTCAACTGGGTGTTGAAATCTTTCACTGCGGAGGTCTCTTCATATTTGGTGAGGACAGGGAGGGGCGGCCAGTCTTTTATGCCCGGGTGAAGACGCATATGAAAATTCCGGCGATTCAGCGAATGGTTGAGGTTAGTAACTCAAAATTCATCTTGATTATTCTATGTAACTTGCTCAAAATAGCCTCTAAAATGAAATTATCAAGTTCAATCTTTTGTGATACAAACTTTCAAGTTGTTTATTGTTTTAATTTAGACTATAACAAAATTAGCTTGGTTATTCTTTTGGCCTCCAGTTTAAGTTTTGATTTTATTTTTAATTGAATAATCAAGGTAAAATAAATTCATTACTCAGGATGTGATAGTGGCAACTCTGGAGCGATTGGATCAGATCTCGGGCGAAAAGGGCTATACTGTGGTAATGGACGGTCAGGGCGCAGGACTGGGGAACGTCGACATGAATATCGCCAGCTTCCTGGTGACAACCATGCAGAAATATTACCCAGAAACACTCAAGTCCATATTGGTTGTGAACCTTCCCTATTTATTGAAGCCATTTATGCCTCTAATCCGGTTACTTTTGGGCACAAAATACGGGCAAATTTTGCACTCGGTTACCCAGCAAGAATTGCAAAATTTTATTCACCCAGATAATATTCCTAAATATCTGGGAGGGAATTCTACCCTCGACTTCACACAACCGCCTAAGGAGTGCACTAAAAATTACGACGAATTGGGAGACAATTATAATTTGAGTCCGAAAACAGTGAGAAAGGCGTTGAGAAAGTTTGAGCCGGTTATGAATGAAGCAAAGAGCCTGGTCAAAATGTAATTGAATGTTATCTAGCAACTGATAGTTTACTAGATTATTTATAACTTTTATCAAATAATTATTAATTAATAATAGTAAACATTAATTTCAATAAAAATTTCCAAAACTATTTCATTATTTATTGTTAATTAGAGTATGACTTACTTCCAATAATTAGCAAGGTTATAGAATGAATGATCGAAGTTAAAGAAGACAAAATAGCAAATCTTATCAAGGTTAATTTATTCAATTTTATCGGTTGTTATAC
>JAQGBD010001786.1:0-13236 GCA_034698165.1 Punctoribates punctum | reverse complement strand
TCAGCTTTGATGAGACGGCAAACTAATTGCTCGAAGGCGGTACCGGCCGAGTGCTCTCCAGTGGCCGCCGCTGTCAAATGAGCCCGATCTACTGTCGCCTGCATCCGAATATATCTGAACGGCGCCCGAAAGTGGTCACTTTGGAACTGCCAACTATTCGAAGCCAAACTCTCAAATCAACTACTCTCCGACGATGTCACAACAGTAACAGTTGACACCTCAGACCGAGAAGCCGTTGCATTACCAGTAGTTGAAGGAACTCCGTGGTGAATAGTACCCGTTCTTTCTTCAGCATAAGTGCACTTAACACAAGTTAGATTAAGTGAGTTTCAAATGTGATTCAATGGACAAAAGCAAAGATCAGATCACTTCCGAAAGTGAAGGACGTCACTTGAGACCTGTTTTTTCGACAAAACAATGGATTTTCGAGTTCTTCCCGCGGTTCTGGTCTATACCACTGACGCACAACACTTAGACCAGAAGGGAAACGGCAACAACGGTCAGAACAATAATAACTGTATACCCAATTCGTCAGACATCAAAAAACAAAATCCAAGCATTAGCCATTAAAAATTAGGGACTTACTTAATTATAATATCCTCCTTGGACTGTCAAATTCGCCTTAATCGGATGATTTATTCGGTTGAATAATTAATTAATTAATAATAATAATGATGATTTCAATCGGTTTGAAATAGAAATCACTCTTAAATAAAGTAAATAAACATTTGAGTAGTGCGGCAGGAAATGGATTCATTTCCGTTCGCATATAAAGTTCGTCCTATTCTGTGTTTGCTGTGAATTACGACCGAATCGCCAACAGTTCTAACCTCAAGTCTCAGAACCACTCAACAAAATCGGTGCCATTATATTCAACGCAAGTTCCGAGGATTCCCGCATTTATTCCATTAGTTCACTGACTCACCCGTCGGCCAAATGATTTTTTTTTTACTTTTAGGGATATGTTAAGCGATTTATTTCATTTTATTCAATTTTATTCTTGGTGTGAAGGGACTCACACCCCTTAAAAGGGGGTTGTTGTAACGAGTCACTCCATCACGCAACTGCGCCTCTATTGGGCATCGTATGACCCAATAGGAGAGCTCAGCTAAACTTATATAATCCTATGTCTCACTTTAAAAGTTTGTCTTTTTTTGTCTTACGCTAGCTTATTTTAAGTTCCCTAACCTGTAACACCTAACTTTCAATCCTTATTCAATAAAATATTATATAACTATGTGTATTGAGTAGAAAAGTTATTTAGTGCTGCCAGAAACCTCTACATTTTATGGCGACGAGGATGGGATTTGTTGGTCTGTGCCTGCATCTTCTTCAAGATATCGAGGGACACCTCTGTGAGAACTTCGACGCCGCAGCCCACGACGCCGAAGGAGACCAATTGGTGGCCGTTCGTAAGACACAGCCAACATCTCATCGGGTGGTGACAAACACGACCGCTAACGGGAAATCGCTTAGCCCCTTGGGCAGGAGGTAAGTCAGATTTTAGACGCGTTTTGCGATGTGTTGTTCTGGCCCGATGAACAGGACCAGAGTCACCTCCGGCGGACGTCGGTAGAGTACTAGCAGCGCTGAGTTTTTATGTTTAATTAATTGAAGACTATTGTGTTTATTGTGCTGATTTGTGTAAGCCACCAGATCTAAAAAAGAACTCTTGATTCGAATAACATTTAGCACCACGTTTGGGATAATATAGTTGAAGAAAATAAAAAGCAATAAGGAGAGCATTCCAATTAGAGGGGAACGATTAAAAGATTAGTTTGTATAACTTGACGTCCTTTCTCTGAACGCAAAATTACTACCAGAAGAGGTACTTCGTATAGGCCAAGAATGGCTAACCCAAACCCCAACCAGGGTGGTGGTCAAGAGGGGGCTCAGCCTATTGGACCGAGTATTCAGGACATTTATAGATGTGTCAGTGATGCCGTCGTTAATAATCTGAGTTTAAATCCAAGTGCGATCCCAAGGTTTGATGGGACAATCGGCTGGCAGGCCATCACTTGGATTGAAGAGTTTGATAACGAAGCCTCAGCCCGAGGTTGGACTGACCACAATAAAATTGAGAGATTCAGGTCGTATTTGACAGAATCTGCTCTAGAGTGGTATGATTTGAATATTAAAGGAACTGTGGTCGCTAATTATGCGGAACTCAAACGAAAGTTCCTGAGTTTTCATTCGCCAAAAGAACTGGAAGAGTTCACTCGGAAACGAATGAATGATTACCGCCAGAGCCCAGGTCAGGAGGTTAAAAAATATATTACTGGCAAAGCATACCGGTGCAAACTACACCGAGACAACATGAGTGAAACAACAAAGATAGCAAAAATAAAGGAAGGGTTATTACCTCTCATAAAGGCTGGTCTGGTTAATCAAAATATAAGTACGGTGGAGGAGCTGATAGATATGGCGGAAGGTATCGAACGAAGCTATATCATCAGTGGCAAAGATGTTGGCTCTGAAATGAAGAGAGACCAAAAGCTCGACAAAATCGAAACCAAGTGCGAATCACTGGTAGATAGTGTAACTCTTTTGATGGAGAAATTATCGTCAAAAGAACAGGAGATAGAAGAGATCAAAAGGAGCAAAGATTTTCCAAATCGAATAGACTTAGAAAAAGAGTTGCGAATGGATAGCTATCGCTCTCGTTTTAGAAACCCATCCAGAGACAGGGATAGGTATGCCAACCATAGTCGGGATGCCTCCCGCGAGCGTAACTTTGGCTCCCACAATGACCGATTTTACGACCGAAACAGAAGTTTTTCAAGAGACCATAATTCTTGGGATCAAAGTGATTCCCGAGATAGAAACGGTTACTATAGAACAGGAAATTTTCAACAGAGAAATGAGTATCGCAACAACTATAGGCCAAATAATTTTGGCAATAGAAATAATTTCCGAAATAATCAAAGGACCGTTTCCTTTGACTTTCAGAGACGTATGGGCAATACCAGAGACAACAATGGTAACCCTCTTTGCTTCAATTGTGGGAAACCCGGCCACCAGGCAAGAAATTGTACTAGCCCTAAACGGTCTTTCAGTCCGGGCCCCCAGAGAAGGTCCAATTTGATTCAAAATAATCAAGGCTCGAGTCAAAGTTCAGTAAATAATCTTATATTTGAAACTATTGAGATAAATGGCAAGAATATCTCCGCATTAATAGACTGTGGTTCAGAGGTTAGTCTTATTGATTCAAAATTGGCAAGAATCTTGGGTCTATCTCCCAAAATCATTGAGAACCGACGAATCAAAGCGGTCAATGGTTCTAATGTGAACTTACAGGGCGATGTTGAGGCAAAAATATTTTTCACACATAAAAATGAAAAATATTCCATAAATTTGACATTAAGTGTTATCTCCGACTTTGACTTTAGTGTCCTGTTGGGAAATGATTTTAACAAAGCGGTAGGCCTAACAATAGATTGCAAAACAAACTCAGTCCGGTTTGACCCGGAGTTCCCTAATATTAAAGAGGTTCCCTTTCGAACAAATTGCGTTCATGCCGCACAAAATGTCACATTGGCTCCAAAAGAGGCCTATTATATAAGAGTCAACTGCAATAAAAAGATTTTCGGTGAAGATTTTAAAAAGGCCGAATATTTTACTGCCTTTGTCAGGACAAATCCTGATTTTTATTGCAAAAATAAATTATACCTGAAAGAAACACAAACCGACTTTAATGACTCAAAGTCGGTCGTAAAAGTAATAAATTGTGGCCCAAAGCCAATGACAATAAAGCAAGGAACCATTATTGGATTCGTATCAGAGTTATTGCCAAAACCACAGGTTAGTTTATTAACTTATGTCAATAAGACTTTTAAAGAATCAGTTGGAAATCTTTCTAATGCGAAAGAATATGAAAATCTAATTTGGAGACAACCAGAGATTGAACCAAGACGAAAATACATAACCTATAACTCAGAAGACCGCTTTCTACATTTAATAGATAAAAGTGATGTGATTGCGAATGAAATCATACAAAAACTTGGTTCTGACTTTGAGTCTCTTTCAAATTGGACTGAATTCATATGCCTATATTGCAATCAAACTACTCATAAGTCAGATGAGTGTTCCCAGCGCAATGATTGGTGTGAATCGCCCCTATATAGGGCTGCCAGTGATGAGGTGAAGAAAGGTATCGACTGGATTGTAGGCGAGGCGCTTAACCTTGAAAAAGAGCGTTTAGTCAATAGAATAAAGACATCTCCCGTAAAGGAGTTAAACGAAAAGAGCCGAGAAGGTTTGAAACATGTACAACTTGCGAATGGTTCCGTCTCGCTTAACCCCAATCTGACAGATGACGAAAAGCAAGAAGTAAATAGATTGCTACTTGAATTTCAATCACTTATGACTTTTAATGAGGAGCAATTAGGTGTTTGTGCTGGAATAGAGCACACTATTGACACCGGAGATGCAGCCCCAATAAGGCAACAGCCCAGAATATTAAGTGAATCACAAAACAAACTGGTAAGAAAAGAGGTGGAAAAATGGTTAAAATGGGGGATAATCAGGCCATGTAAGAGTCCCTGGTCGTCTCCCGTTGTTCTAGTAACTAAAAAGGGCACCGATTCTGATGGAAATCCTCTAATGAGGTTATGTGTGGATATGCGAAAAGTTAATGCCGTAACACAAATGGACGCTTATTACTTGCCCAGAGTTCAGGACTGTTTGGATGCGCTGGCGGGAAGCAAATACTTCACTACACTTGATTTAAATAGCGGTTATTTACAGATCCCTGTCGCTAAGCAAGACCAATTAAAGACGGCTTTTGTTACACAAGATGGTCTTTATTGCTTTGTTTCAATGCCTTTCGGGTTGAAGTGTGCTCCAATGACTTTCATGAGAGCAATGGATTACCATCTGTCGGGTCTTAAATACAATGCGTGTATAACTTATATGGACGATTGCGTCGTATTTGGTAAAACTTTCAAAGAACATATGATAAATTTAAGAAAAGTCTTGGAACGCATAAAAGAGTCGGGAATGACATTAAGTGCAAAAAAATGCAATTTCTGTCAAGAGGACATACTTTTCTTGGGTCATAAAGTAAATTCTTTTGGTATCAGCACCGATCCTGAGAAAATTTTGGCCATTAAAGATTACAAAACCCCTACTTGTGTCAAAGACGTAATGTCCTTCTTAGGCCTTGCAGGCTATTTCAGAATTTATGTCCAAAACTTTTCCACGAAAGCAGAGCCATTATCTCGGCTCACTCGGAAAAATTATGAGTTTAAATGGGGCTCAGAGCAAATAAACGCTTTCAATTTACTAAAGGAAAACCTAATAACTGCTCCAATCCTTATACATTTTGATAATACAAAACCGGTTGAGCTGCGTACAGATGGCTCAAAGACCGGGATTGGAAGTATTCTGCTTCATAGAATTGACTCAAAACCTTACGTAATAAGGTATGATAGCAGGCTTTTGAATAGCGCCGAAAAGAACTATTGTATAACGGAAATAGAATGTTTGGCCATAATTCACGCAACCACAAAATGTGAAAAATACCTTTTAGGAATTCCCTTCATTATTGTCACTGACCATTCAAGCCTTCAATGGTTGCAAACAAAGGACAAGCTCAGTTCTCGTCTAGCCAGATGGGCTATCCATTTGAGCCAATTTCAATACGAGATCTACCCAAAACCAGGTCTAAGTATGAAGGATGTGGACGCGTTGTCCCGATATCCAGTGGGATCTGCGGTGGCTCTTGAGGATAATCTCGATAAACACTGCCTTAAAGTTAGTATAGGTCCAAATAAAGAAACTTCGCTAACGTATCCCAAGAAATCGAGGAAGTCGAGAACAATCTCAATTATTGACAAATATTGTCTTCTCATTTATGATGACGACAATTACAGAGAGCTCAGTGCCGCTGAATGGCGGAAAGAACAAATGGAGGATATCATATTTGGCCCAATATTGCATGCAGTTCTTGATCCGAATTGTAAGACCCCTTTTATTTTAAAAAACTTCAAAACCAATGAAGAAGGGATTCTTGTAATGAAACGAAAAACCAGAAAAGGGTTCAAATATTACGTCAATTGTGTCCCACTTTCACTTGTGGTCCCAGTAATTTATGCGAATCACGATAATTTGCATAGTGGAGCTCACTTAGGGATTAAAAAGACGATTAATCGAATGTGCTGCCGTTTCATATGGCCAGGTATAAGAAATGATCTCAAAGAATACATAAGGTCTTGTAGGGACTGCCAGGGAAGAAAGAGACCATCATTCCGACCCGGATTAATGGTGCCAATACATAGCAATGAGCCAGGGCACATTGGTTCCCTAGATTTTATTGGTCCTTTCAAATTAACCCATAAGGGGAATAAATATATAATAACCTATATAGACCATTTCACAAAATGGGCTATAGCCAAGGCCGTTCCCGAACAAAATAAATATCAGGTGGCAGAGTTTATCATAAACGATGTGGTATTTCAGCATGGAGCACCTGAGACCATAATAACTGACAGAGGAGGGCCGTTCCGAGCTGAGCTTAGCGAATGTATTTTCCAAATGCTCGGTACTAAACACGTGATGACCACCTCTTATCATCCACAAACTAATGGTTGTAATGAAAAATTTAACGGTACTTTGGTCAATATGATATCAAAGTTCACCAGCCCGAATCAAAAAGACTGGGACATACATATCCCGGGAGCAGTTTATTCTTATAACACATCGAGACATGAAACAACCGGATTTACTCCATTTTATCTAACTCATGGAAAAGAATCCAGAGGACCAGCAGACATAGCGTGCCATGTGCCAAAGACTATGTATCGATCTGACCGAGAATATATCAAAAAGGCTTTTAAGCGTTTAGATAAAATTCTTAAAATTGCAAAGGCAAATCAGCGGAGGCAAAGTTTCCGCACCAAAAAATATTACGATAAGCGCCGGAAAGACATTCAATATAATATCGGAGATTATGTGTGGGCATACAGCCCCAGGCGATTCCTAAAATTAACAAATAAGTTAATCCCTAAGTATCACGGTCCTAAGAAAATCGTTGGCAAATTCAGAAATAAAGTGAATTACAAGATATTGGGTACTGGTCCAAAAGACAAACCGGAGACGATGCATGTTGTCAATCTGAAAGATTACTATTCTCGAGATGAATTGGTGGACAGTTTGGAAGAGAGAGCAAATCCAGTCTCAATCAATGAATCCGGTGATCGCGGTAATGATTCCAGTTCAAGCGATTCTGACGAAACAGTGATCTATGACCAGGAGGACATCGCAAACTTGGAATCTGTAAAAACAGAACAAACAAACGGTGAAGTTTCACAGGTTCAGGAAGCCTTTCCAAGAAGGTCCCAAAGAATAAGAAAACCAAAGAAGATTTATGATCTTTTAGCCTATATTCTGACAGTATTTATGTGTTTTTGTTTGTCGGAATGTTCCTTACAGAAAATGTCCCCAATTGTCTGGCGAAAAACGAGCACGCCGATTGTCACGGGTATGAATAGAGTGTTGATTTCGGTCAGCTATATATCCCCGTGCACCATTTTCACCGACACATTTTTTCGCAATTATAATGTTGATGAGGCCAAGGCCGTCTGCGACGCTCAATTCAGGTCAGATTTCATCGAACCTTTGAAATCATTTTGCAAAATCCCAATAGATCACGCGGAGAATCAATTACTATTCGGACATCGCGAGAAACGATTGGCGGTATTTGCCATAGGAATAGTTGCTGTAATTAGTATTGCGATAACATCCATTATCGGTCTTGCAGCCAGCACATATATTCAGACCAAATACAACAGTCAGGATATTGACACACTGAAGAAAAGAAATGAAGAAATGTTGGCAAACATGAGGAAGTTGCAAGAGAATGAGGAACACATGAAAGGTTTGATAGAAATACTTCAAAGCGAAATAAAAGGGATACATGAAGAGATGGTCAAAATCGGTGAGTCGTTTATCGCCCTCAGAAATACTTTGCCCAGAACAATTGGTATCGTGTCGGGTATAGTTGCACGGCTGATCCTGTTTAGAGACCGACTCAATGACATCTCCCGTTCCTGGAAGAATGGCAGGGTTGATGAGAAATTTATGGACTTATTTAATTTTACCTTACCATGTTCCGAACAGTGTCCTATCGGTTTAGCCAAACCGGTGGAATGTTTAATTGATCCTGCAAGAGAGATCCTGACACTGACTTTCGATGTAAAAACAGTGAAAAAGACGGCAACTCTTTTAGAAGCCGACCCTTTCGTTCTATACCATCGGAAAAAAAACGGTACCAATGTATGTCCTGTGATTTATACCGGCCCCAATAAAGTGGTCTATGATTCGGCTACCGATTGCGTTGTGCCTTTACCACATGCCTCTCATTCACCCCAAAATATGGCAATAGTCCCAGACTTCAGCAATTGTGACTCACCGCTTCCTGAAAATATCACTGCCAAATATTTTAAATTGATGCCTTGTGAAGACAAACACACCATTGTTGTGGCAGACCTAGTTCAAATAAAAGACACCGGGAAGGATAACCTTATATATTGCGAATCTTTTCAGATTTTTCTCTATGACAGAGCTATCGCCTGTCCAAATTTCCCATTTTCCTTACCGAGAGGAACTGCCTTTAGTATAGGTTCTCTTCATTACAAATCGGAGACTATTCATTACTCTACCAGTCTCAGTTTTGAAAATTCGCTGACTCAAAGAGTGAATTTTTTCTTAATGCCCGCTATGCATTCATTTGATTTTGATTCGTTTGAATCACAATTCAACAAAACTGCAGTTGAAATAGAGTTTGGTACAATCCCCTTTTTTGAGAGGGATGTCACTCATTGGGATATAATTGTTGTTTTATTCCTCATAATTATGCTGGGAGGTCTGATGTGGTGTAGAGGATATTTTTGTGACAAATTTCGTAGGGAAAACTATAGGGGTGAGGAACAATATCGAATGCAAATGCTAGAGGACGCTGATGACGAAGATAATGTCTCCCCTAGCAAAAGAACTCGCTTCAAATCCAGAGAACCCAGTGAAGAAACAGAATTAGAGGAGTTTGAATCAGAGAATACGGTTGTGGAGGACCAAACAGGTGTAGAACCGGGGATGAGTCACTCTCCGCCCCCAGAGCCGTCAAGTCCCGATGAATATCCGAACGTATATACTCTAAGGAAGTGTCAGCTGGACTGTAAGCCATTAAAGCGAACTCAAAAGTCGGTTTCATTTGAATCAACTCCTGAGTCCACTGCAAACCTCCCGGACAGAGATACAAACCACAAAAACAAGCCCCCCTATAAAATAAATCGTTTTGTTGTCCTAGGAATTATTTGCCTAATTTTCCCAGCTATCGAATGTAAAACTGAATCTATTTTCATTAACATCGTTTATACTGACCCTTGCCTACGACTACTTGAGTTTAATGTAACCACAACTGAATACAATTGGTGTGAACAAAGTTTTCAAGATGCCTTCGAGAAACCCCTCTCTAAGTTCTGTAGAGGACCGGTTGAGGGAGAGGTGGTTGTCAAAAAGCTATTTGACAATCCTAAAACAATCCGAGCTAAACGTTCCCTTCCCTTTCAGTACAATAAGCAGGTTCAACTGATCGGTATAAACAATCAAGCTATACCCAATCCCAAATTAGCACTAATGGTGGCTTCTTTGGCCTCGATGTTTGTGAACACACGAAATATTTTAACTATTATCGGGAATAATTGGGTTAAAGGGAAAACAGATAACCTTTTGAACGACTCTCCATTCATTGATCTAAAGATCAACGTCAGTGATCTCACTGATTTCGCTCCAAAGTCATGTTATCATGACATCTCTTGCAAGACAATCCGACTCGAGCTTACTATTATCAAGCCATTCAATAGCAGGATGATCGAGTTAATCTTGGCCTTCCTAGCACCTATTGCCCTGATAATAGTCGCGCTAGTAATTCAGTGTCTGTGCAAATCCAGGAGAACTCGTAATCGACGTCGAAGAGTTCAATTTGACCTGGAACAAATTGAGCCGATATATAGAGCTGAAAATAACTTGGCCCTGAATGAGTCACTACCCCCTCCAATGGACAACTAAATATTTAATCGATTTTATGGGTTTAAGGGACTATTTACTCAATTATTCAACCATTTAATTACTCTTTACATTGGATATTCGTACCACATTACTGTCACAGAATTTTGAAACAAGAATATTCTATTAAGAATTGAATTCACGATTGTGTAACCAAGCACATTCAATAGAATACATGTTAATCTTTAATTAAAACTACTTTATAGACAATAATAATTTCCCCAAGTTACTTCTAATTACAATTTAAAATGTTCAATGATCAAACACATAGGTACAGTTGTACCACATTACTATGTCACAGAATTTTGAAACAAGAATATTCTATTAAGAATTGAATTCACGATTGTGTAACCAAGCATATTCAATAGAATACATGTTAATCTTTAATTAAAACTACTTTATAGACAATAATAATTTCCCCAAGTTACTTCAAATTACAATTTAGGAGATCCCAGTAACACTTATAGGTACAGGTTTAACACATTAAGACATGACAAGAAGTGGAATCAATTCTTGCATTTAATTAGCTTTTATTTAATCAAATATTAAATCAGTAATTAAAAACACATATATTCAGAAATAAAAACAATTTATTCAATAATAATAATATTAAAAGAAAATATAATCACAATCAACCTCGAGAACCGACTGGCCAGGGGTTGACCTGCTTGAAGAACTCTTCACCTTTGACTACCCTGACCATTTTCTTCAAAACACGGTGAACGCAATCAAGTTCAGCCATTTGGTCACCACGGTTGAAGAAGATTTGTTTCCCGACCGGAAGTTTCATTTCAGCGATCAGAGTATAAGGTCGTGCCTGTCTTGGCTCTCCAAGAGGATCAATTTCAGTCAGGGGATCGAAGTAATAATAATTTCGATGATGTTCCGTCTCTTCGGATTTAGGGAAGTCCTCGACCACAAACAACACAGCATGCGGACTGTACTCCTTGCTCTCGATATTCTGGCCTTCATCCGAAGAGTTGAAAATAACCGGGAAAAGGACTACTTTACGGCCATTGTTTTCCTCCATTTTTCGCAGTTTCAAACTGAGATGCGTCAAGAAACTAGCACGGTCCCCAATCACAGAGGTCTTGAGGGACACATCCTTTTTGAGGGCTGATCGCTGGGACAGACCAAACATTTTACCAATAATGCGGTCAGAAACGGCAAACCCTGGTTCCGCAACTTCCCGGATGGGAATGAGAGCTCGTTTCCAAAACGCTATTTCGATCGGAAAACCCTCTTTTCGTGTTTTTCTTGATAGAAGAAACAGGATATTAGTTAATATAATAATAATTATAATAATTATCTCTTACGCAAAGAAGCCCGTGTGCCGAGAGAAGAGATAATCCTTGCAAGAGAGGGACTCTTCTCTTGCCAAAAATGACTCCAAATCCGGAACAGAGTCGTCATCAGGGGTGTCACAGTCCTCGGATAAACCACCCCCGCGTTTGGCCGTCCATCGATACGAGGCCCCGCGTGTCAGTGGCGTCAGACCGATTTTCCAGGTCTCAAAGTCGATGATGGCTCCTTCATCGATATTCTCACGGAGCTCGAGCGTCGCATGGTGGACACTCCATCCGGCCCACACCACCACATACCAGTACCTTGGTTTGGCGCCCATTTTGCCGAGTTTGGCTCTGACTTTATCGACAATTATGTCGACATAAAACCGATCGGTGCCTGGAACTGGTCCAGGCTCTATCCCAACCCAGTCAGGATAACGGAAATCGGTTCGCCACCCATTCTGGTCGAAGTGTCCGATCTTGGGGGGAACGAACCGTTCGGGCTCCACATAACGATATAGCCGCCAGTAATCTTTGCCGGTCTCTCCCTCGAATTTTTCAGGCAGTTCCTCGCGCCTGAGCTCATCGCTGACAGCTGAAGGGGAAGTATCAGTGTCCCCTGGTCCGTGACAGTTCTGACTCGTGGTTGAAGTTGGTGTGTTGAGAGGTCGGTTGGGATTAGCCCCTAAGGCTCCTCTCTGTCCCTTCCTCCTCGCCTGGTCACGTGTGTGAAGAAGAATGGCTAGGGTTTTATCGTTCGTCAGTAGGGGACGGGTCTCTCCTGTCCTTTGGCGTTTCGGTGTAGACGTGTGGTCTACTGGCTTATGAGCCCCAACTGCAGATTCCTCTGCTGACAGTTCAACGGTTCCAGAGTTTCGACAATCAGGGGTTTTGTTTGCCATGGAAACGGCGGTCGTCTCTTCGTGGTGAAGAACTTGTGTGGGCACTACTTCGTTCGCTGAAATCGGATGAGTCTCTATGTCATCGCTGGTGTCTTCTGACCTATCGATAACAGTTGTTGACTGTGATCGGAGCTCTTCCTGGTTTTGCGTGTTATCGGTAGTTGGGGTCGGCATTCGGTGTTGGTCTCGCGCTTGAGCTGGTCGTGCAACTGGTCCAACAATAGAACGCGCTGGAGTCGGCTCTGGTTGTAAAACTTTGTTTGTTTTTCCTATTCTTTCGTCATCGGATGACATCAGGAACTCGACGTCCGCCGGGATATCCATTACCAACGGTGGCTCAGCCTCAGATTCGCTGTCTGTATACACCTCGAAAAAGGATATTCTCGCTGCCTTTTTGGATCCCCAACTCGACATATCAACTAATTCTATATTGAAAGATAATTTATAATTATTAACAAGTTAATCAAGGAAATGCTTATAATATTAGAAAAAGTAAAACAAGAAGAGGAACGAAACCGAGTTTACGATCGTTTCTCAAATACAAAATACTGTGAATTGTGTTCAGAATAACAAAACTCTTAGTTTTAATAATAATAATAATCGAGGAATGAATGAAACCCAGCATTGAATCACAAATGTTTGCAAATATCAGTGAAAACCCATCAAATAGTGTGATTTTCCAATTAAGTTGATAAACAATTTTTGAACAATCATTAAAAGTTGAGCCAGTGACACTGTAGACAGAGTAGATGTCTGGAGTGGTTGTGCCGTCCAATTGCCTGCACTGGTATACGTTTTGAACAGACTAGAAGATTGAGACTGTGAAGCTCTAGAATGTGGTGACAGTCCACCGCTCACTCCAGACAAAGTGACAGGAAAGCGGCCCAAAAAACCAATTGACTGTTTATATGATATACTGAGAGAATGCGTTCCCTCTCTGTCTCGCCTTTCATTGAATTCTTGAGGAAAAGTCTTCGCTTATAAAT
>JAQGBD010001785.1:0-13239 GCA_034698165.1 Punctoribates punctum | reverse complement strand
GAAATGGCAGCCATTTTCGGTTAGATTTAGTTTAAATCCAGTCTATCGGCTAAATAACAAATTTTGGAGATACCCCCTAGGATTTTAGCCAAAATTTTGTGAAAAACACCCCCTATCTCCCCCCTGTCGACGAGGACCAAGCTCATCTCTGGTTAAAACGAGGAGTATTTTAAGAGAATATGCTTTGAATTTGATTTAGTTATGAATTTGTGTAATTCTGTCCTCAATTCTACACATATTCTAAACTCTATAAAACAATAGCCTTTGAAAATACTTTCAATAATCGATTTCTCAACTTTTTTGTTACCTTAGTAGGTTAAACTTGAAATTTTCACACCAGTTTTAAAGACTTGTTGAATAAGGAATTTGCCTAATCTTGAATATTTTATCGAAAATATTCAACTCTTTTGCAATAATAATAAATTTTACGGTTATTTAATATTTTGACGACATATACGTTGCCGGTGTCTGGTTTAAATCAATTGATCATACTTATTTTTAGTGAAAATCATTGAAAATCAATTTGAAATACGAAAAAGATTACTTAATAAGCGATTTTATTGATGATTACCAAGATGGGCTATTGCTTTGCATACTGTTTTTAAAGGAGAAAATAGTGTTATCTTGCTTTTAGTTAAACTGAGTTTGACGTTAATCACAAACTTAAGTAAATTGATTTAATTCTGCGTCAAAACAAATATCTTTTTGTTTTGATAAACAAATATAATAAGAATTTTGTGGTTTGGGTTGGATTTGGGATTTGGAAAGAAGGGAATCATTTATAATCCAACGACTAGTCTATGATTCATGAGATATGATTCATAAAAGTTGTTGTGTTTATTAGGTCTTCCATTCCTGATATTGACTTTCATTTATTAAAGTTAACAACAATTGATTGCAATGTATAGCAATGTATTGCAATCTATGGTTATTTTGTGTTACGCTTAATAAACAGATAATAATTGGGACTGACTTTCAGATAACTAATAAAATATATTAATTTAATGGTTTCTTTCGTTTTGGGCTCTCATTGGAAACTATGGAACGAAAGGAAAATAAGGTTTCTTTGAATTTGTTTTTCGGTGAACGGCATAAATGTTTTGTTTTGAAGGTATTATCTTTGAAATGCAACTCAAATCCAATCGTTTAAAGAGTTGTAAAGAATTTTGTGTTTTGTGTGAAATGTATGTAAATAAGAGTAAACTGTTTTGCTCTGAGCGGAGACGAGTCGTTCCAATTGGCTTACAATTGATCGACAGAGAAGTCGTGACATATTTCTAAGGGGAAAACTAGTGATATGAGGCGCAACTTGAGCCAAGCATCACTTGCACTGGTAGTATGACTGTAGTGCTGGGATGTACACAAAAGTGAATAAGATGTTGCTATTACTCGTGGATAGTCAGTCACTGTTATCGATCGGTTCATTGCAGAGGCATTCACTCCAATATTGGCGTAACTTAAGATACACACAAAATGCCAACTTATGCCACACTACCAGTCATACCAGTGCCGATCGAACGGAACCAAATACTGGATAAAAACGAGTCTAAATATGAGACGCCATTCCCAGTTCTTAGTCTTAATTGTGGAGATCATCAGCACTGAGTCTAATCGTCGAAACATCGAATCAATGCTCAACTATTAAACGTGTTGTCAGTGCTGTCGACCAGTTGTGCTCGTCTTTGACTAACACTAAACAATTTGATATATCATTGCTTTACTCATCTCTACCCTAATGTTTGACGTCTCAATCGACGCACACCACTAGACAATAGGCACAACACAGACCAGAGTTGTGGAGAGCAGACCACTGCAGACAGCGATGAATACAATTAAACTTTTCAAAAGTGGATCCAAACACGGCTTAACGCTTGACAACTATGCCTTCAAACTGTGCGCATATATAACATGTAAGTTAACTGCTTTACACTATAATAGCCACTCATATGATATGCTAATGTCTTGCACTTCATTCACTTAATATTAACTAAAGCGACGCATATTTAATGCAAACGAATGAATGACTCAACTCTAACATCCGTTTCATGCTTTTCAGACTCACTTACTTTGAGCTCGTTTTGGGCCATAAATGCGAAAGACGTCCACAACGATGATCTGCCATATTTTGCTGACACTCTCAACAACGTGACAGTGGCTGTCGGCAGAGACGCTACTTTCCAGTGCATTGTTCACAACTTGAAAAAGGAATATCAAGTAAATCAAAAATCAAAGCCTTTTCATTAGCCTTTTGATGGCATTACTATAAAGCCCTACACGAAAGTGTCATTTCAGGAGTCGTTCAAAATCTTGTATTTGTTATATAAAAAGAAAAGTTAAGCCAATTTGTCTGCACTTATGTTTAGGTGGCCTGGTTCCACAAAGACAAGCACACCCTCCTAGCTTTGCACGACACTGTCATATTCAGGTCAGGCCGGCTCTCCGTAAGCAGTCACGCCGGCACAACTTTCTATCTCCATATTCATGAAATTCGAGAGGAGGATCGAGGACAATACATGTGTCAGATTAATACCGTTCCCATGAAAAGTCAAATAGGATTCTTACAAGTCGTTGGTATGCATACAATAATTCCCCAAAATAGACAAAATTAATCCAATACTCGAATCGCATTCTTACGGCTTCAGTTCCCCCGCGTTTTGTTGAAAAATATACTAGCTCTGACCAAGAAGTTAGGGAAGATTCACCCATCAGTCTCAGATGTAGTGCTATTGGCTTTCCCGAACCTGACATTAAATGGAGGAGAGAGGACGGGCAGCCCATTGATATGCAACCAAATTCAAGCTCTCCCTCACAACCAAAAGGTTTGTCATTAATGCTGTCATTAATCACTCAATTAATTAAAGCCTTAAATGCATTAAATATTGATTATTAATTAGAAGACATTTCTTCAGATATTTAGCGTTCAATTCAAATGAAATCAAACCTTAATTCTCATTAAAACTTTTCCTCAGATTTTTCAATAATTAAAGATTTAATTTACGGGAAAAAAATAATATTACTTTTATTAAGTGAATGAAATTAATGCCATTCATTGAACGGTTTCTTTTCTGGTAATCAACAATTTCTATCTTTCGTTAGAGAATATTTGAAAAACAGCCATCATATAAATTGTTGGAAAACCCTGATTGCCAGATCAATTAACATGGACTATTTGAAAAATATGCATTAAATTTTCAAAAACTGATTTTATGAAAATTAATTTTTTTTCTAAAATACATTTTCAGTGAATTCAGTGAGCGGTGAATACTTGAACATAACTAAAGTGACCCGTCTTCACATGGGTTCGTATCCATTTAAACTTAAAAGATGCTTTAATTTGCCTTGCTTGATAATGTTTAAATTGATTTCTATCATATGATGACATTTTGGGGTAATTTTTGGGTTAAATATTACTTTATTCGCAAACAATGTCTGACATCGCTATTGACTGTGAAAGTTGAGTAAATTTCCGTCTCTTGTATTCATTTCAATAGTTGTAATAATACCTGGATGCATCTTACATATTTTAATTTCAATTATTAAGTCTACTGAAGATCTTAAGATAACTTTTGCTGAAAGAAAGTTCTAATCATATATATTGTGAAAAATTCATTATTAATTCAAAACCGAATTTCATTTTGAATTTTTCACTTTTAAGGCAATTCTTTAATAATTTTGAAAAGTTTTCTCTTAAAAAAATAGTATTCATAGCTATTGTTGTTGTTGTTTATGTCTTATTTTTACGATTATTTTTTCTAAACTTCAATGTTTGAGATTTTAAATCTTCAGTGAATTAGATTTTAAAATAGGAGCAAAAACTGGTGGAAAACATAAAGCCATATATCGTATATGTTGTGTAATCCAAATAAAAATCTATGATTATATGATATAACGGCTATATTTACAGAATTCAGTTATTTTTGTGTCGATATATAGCAGCAAACAGTTTAAGATTTTGTTGTTTGAGGCTTTTGAGTCCGTGTCCGCAATAATGCTTTGCTCTTCTCATCCCTTTCCACGCATTAATTTTGTAATCAATTCTCGTTTTGTTTTCATGTCATTCAAGTTATCTCTTCTTATATCGAATGAAAATTTTAAAAATGGGAAAAATTTTATTCCAAACACAACTCAGACTCTGAAATGTCAATCAAATGAACAAAATCTACGGAAAAACTCATTTCGTTTTCTCCATTAAAAGTTGTATTCAATTACATTAAAAAAAATATTTTCATTTCAGGGGCCTATATATGCATCGCCTCCAACGGGTAAAGTCTTATTTCAAATCTTCATAGACTTTATATATATGATAAACCTTTTCTCACTAATTAATTGGCAAAATTACATTTAATATAAATATTTTTCCAAAGTCTTAGAGACAAAATATTTTGATTAAATGTGAATTTTAATGTGTTTATTGACATTTGATTTATTTCTGTTTACAACCTATTATTAAATGATTTTTTGGGTTTCGAGGAATTCTTTTATTCAATTTATATCGATTTTCTGCTTCTCTTTCATACATTGAGACTCAGATAAAGATGTGCAAGGGCAAATGCTTCTTTTAAAGATTGAGGTTAAAGATGTTTCTTTCAAAAAATAACTCTTCTCTGTTTTAACCATCACCATTCACAATTTTCTATAAACCAAGAGTATATTTGATCGAATAAATATTATTTCGACTTTTTATGGATTTGTTCCAAACATTGAGAGTATGATTGTTAGCAGTGGTTCCCCTTTCTATGAATACATAGTTAGGACATCCATAGTATACAAATCACATATTCTATTAATAATAATAATAGAGGAGAAGTGCAATCATTTTGGTTAACCATTAGTTTTCATATATATATTAAGCGACGAAAATCATTACCCAATTATCCAATTGTTTTGGAAACTATTTTTGATGAATTGTAATAAATATATAAATATATTGATATAATTTACGTGACTTTTGCCGCAAATACTTGAAAAAGTTTTTTGGTTTGAATCTAATATATGTTTGAATGTATAATCAACTTATAGGATACCACCGGCTGTAAGCAAAAGAATCTTTTTAGGAGTGAAATGTAAGTGAGTGTCAAATTCAATCAATCAATAAATGGCTAATGACATAAACAAGCGAACGATATCCCAATACTCCCATTGAGACTCATTTCCTTCGTTCAGATCAAACAACAGATCAATAGATGACTCCAACTCCAGAGTTCACACAAACACCAAAAGAGAAGATTCGCCAAAAGATTCTTATTAGAAATAAAGCTCACATTGATATCTATGATAATCATGCAAACTCTAAGCTTACATTAACTACATGAGGCACAGAATCAACTTGCTCAGTTCAGCTCTGATTCTAAATAAGAAAATTTCGAAAAGTAGTTATGTGTCAAAGAGCCTTATCAGGTGACAGGTTATCATTTGGATATTCAATATAATTCAAAATATTAATTATTCATTAAAAGTTGATAGACCAAATATCTAGTGTTGTAAGCCATCACATGGTTTATAAAGAAATTCCATCGATTTTCAAAACAATATTTTAAAAGATTTTCAAAAATAATTTTTTGTCACAACTTTTGTTGATTTCTAAAATCATTAATTTTTTTAGAAAAGACATCGTTTGTAACATAATTACCGAAGTAATTAACTGAATATATTCAGTAAATCTAATCCCGATGTCTTCTGCAATGAAAGTAACCAAATATTTAAAAATGAATTCAATTATTGATTTGTTTTAACTAAAACTTGAGTCCAACAAATCAATGGAAATTTCAATGTAAACGTTCGATGTCTGATCTTTAGTCGCTTTTTCCATAATTTCCGGTTAAATATAATTGATATGTTCCGAATCATTTTAAGTCAGAAGCAAAAACAGTTCTAAAATGTGCTTACAATGAAATCTGAGATAGTTACCTAGCAAAAGGCGGCGGTGGTGCTCAGATCTGTTGGAATCCCAAATTATTTAAGAAAAAATTGGGCGAAAAATAGCGGATAGAGTGTAGCAATGCCTGCATTGGAATCGAATGAATCCGAAACTTGGACCCGAGTTTTGGTCAACAATCAGCACTTTTTCGCCCATTTTTTCTTGAATCATTTAGTATTTGACCACCCCCGAAGGCTTTTGCAAGGTAACTATCTCGGATTTCATTGTTAGTATTCTTTTTTTTTTGAGTCAGTAAACGATAGACTCGTTTCTATAATTATTGAAAATAGATTTATAAATACTATTGATTTCCTCATTTAATTGGTTAATGGATATCACAATTTGGTTTCTCTTATTTCCCAATACTCTCTCTCTCTCTCTCTCTCTCTCTCTCTCTCTCTCTCCTCTTCTCTTCTCTTCTCTTATCACATCTCTTTCTTCCAACAAAAAAGATATGCATTTCTTTTCTATTCCTTAACATTGACTATAAGAATGACTTAACATATGAACTGATCGTATGATTCAATCGATTACTTAGTATTCACTAAAAGTCTTCAATTGATGTGAAGTAAAAAATTCCTTTAAAGACAACTCAACTGAAAAATAGAAGTCTTTAATAATAAAACCTATAAATTAAAATATTTTTCGACTCAATTAATTCATTTTTCAAAAATTTTAGACAATTATAAAATGAGTTTCATTTTTATATTTTTCATTTCAAATAAGACTCGAAGTCATATAACTTACTCTTTGAGATCTTGAAACGGGAGTCGCTTCCAATTGAGTTTCACTTTGAAACTAAAACACTTTGCATTTGTGTTGACCACAAACTTATGGTTGTGTTGCCATTGCCTTAAAAATGATTGATTGAAGAGATGGACAAACCATTAGTTTTGCGAATTCTTAAAATTAATAATAAATTACTTTTGAATTTAGTCTCACCTCTAATATGGCCACCGAATCAAATGATGGGCTCTTCGATAGGAAGTGATGTTACCCTCGAATGTAATTTGGAATCACATCCGCAATCTTTGACCTCTTGGGTCAGAAATATTAACCGGGCCATCATAAGGCCGAACGACAAATATATGATTTATACGGAACCAACTACTAGTCCATATAGGATGGGAATGAGGTCATTTTTTTCAATCATTCATAATAATAATTTGCTAAAAATATAAATTTGAAAATAAGCATCAAGCTATTTTTAAGTGAAAATTCCCAATAACCTTTAATTTGTTTATAAAATATCTAGGTTTATTCAAAAATTATTAATTAGCAAAAGGCTTAAAAATTGATATTTACTAGGTTAATCTAAATTTAATATCAATAGTACTAATAATTATGATAACCCCCTATAAAATAAATACAATTATTTTCAATCTTTTAGTGACTTTAGACTTGAATTACAGGTTGAAAATCAAGGATTTAAGTCCTGGTGATTTTGGAACTTATTCGTGAGTAGTCTTTCTCTCAAAGCTATTAATTATTTGTAATTATATTCTAATCACTCGATTCAGATGTTTGGCTAAAAATATTTTGGGTGAAGTCGAGGCCAGCATTAAGTTATTCGAGTCATCGAAGCAAATAAATCCATTGCCAGCGAAAGAAACAAAAACCAAATCCAAAACATTTTACAAAACTAATACAAAAGATGAAGACGAGGGTAAGTCGAGTGAGTCCAGTGAGTCGGGTCCACCTTATTTCGCATCAACTGAACAGATATTGAATTATTCTCATTTTTGTTATTAATTTCAGAGCAAAGTGTAAATCGAGCGGTAGTTCTGACAGAGGTCTTGGGTTATGAGATAACTTCAGAGCACATCACCATTCAATCTGAAGACAGAGTTACTCACAATTCTCGGAATCAAAACACCGAGAGATCGGACGCCAGTAATAAAATTGTGGCAAATATTGGTTTCATTGCTTTTCTCCTTTTTTTCTATCATTCGATACAAAAACAAATGTTTTGTTTCTTTTTTATATAATTCCAATGAAATAATTGTTTTTAGAATATTCTATTGACTAATAATTATTGTAAATTTCAAAAATTCCACTAATTTGATGACATCCTATACCAGTGCCAAGTGATTCGGTGCCAAAACTGCTTAACTACAGCTTAATCTTGGCCTTCAATTTCGATTTAAATCAAATGTTATTTTTTAATTCATTTGTTTCAATTGAAAACAAGTTTTAAAGATTTTATACATTATTTCGAAAATATAACAAATGTATTCGAGTCTTCAAAAACTGATATTAACTGAAATATCGGTTTAAATAATTATAAATAATATTGAAGTCCTTTGAAAGACATGATTATTAAAATTGTTTTATGTGATGATTGCAACTATTTTGAAAAGAAGTGACACTCAATGGGGTAAAACCCGAACCCTGAGCTCTTTCTTTCAGATGTTTTTTTAATTACTTATAAATTATAAGTAATAATGAATAATAGTTTCGAAAAAATGCATTGAATTGACGAATAATAATAATAATAACGATTATGATATCTAACATTTTAATAAAAAAAATTGTAATAATTTTAAACATTATTTACTCTATCAATGAGAAAATAATTGAACAAGTTACTTTCGAATGTTTAAATAGGCACTTGACCCTTTCACTGACTAAAAAACAAGCGATGGTCAAGTAAATTGATCAGACCAAGTAAATTTAAATGGTTCAATTAAAAAATAAAAATATGAAATTCCAACAAGTATGTTGAGAATGGAAAATGTTCTTGGTCTAATTGGTAACTTGAATCTAATTATATTGGAATCCAATTATTTACACCTTTAGAGTCGTTCAGACTTTTAAAAGATTTTATTAAAAAATATGTCAACGAATGTAAAATTTTAAAAAATCAATTGAATTGAATTTAAGTCGAGTTTTGTCTCATATTCACTAAAATCACTAAAATTAATTGAATTATTAAAATTTGTTTTAAATTATTTAATAAATTCATTTGTTTTGAATTCGTTTGGAATATATTATCTTTAAGGACATCCAATTGTGACTTCCGAGTGATTTCTTCTGCCAACTGTTGGCTGTCGTTCATCGGTTGGCTCTCTGTTGTAGTGAATGGAGTCGTCGTTTGTATTCGATATTCTTTTACTAATTCAAAACGTTTTAAAAATAATTAAAACTAAGGAATTATTACAATCAATTAAAATCGATTTGATTTATAGCCTATAAATGGAACAGGTTAAATGGTCCAAATACACAATTGCATTAACCAATATACGGAAAGGATCGAAGAATAGTTTATTGTAAGGTATGTTCTCGGACTTTTATCACCAAAAGGACAATTATCCGTAGCTTAGGGGCCAAAATAAATGTCCAAAGATTTCCGTTAATTTTTTGAACCCCTCCTCCCCTAAATTTTGTCAAAAAGCCGAAAAATTGTAATATAAATCCGAGGAGTTTTGATTGGCCCTAAATTTTTGAAAATTTACCAAAATATTTGATGGCTTATTCTGACCCCTGAAACGGAAATTGTTTTTTGGTGATGTGTGACGGGCACCATACCTAACAAGTATAGCCTCCCCCTATACATCTCTTTCCGCATCTGTGATATTGTGTTTGAAGCCAACACTGAACTTAATGTTTTAAAAATTAAATTTAACCGATGAGTGAATATATACCACAAAAAATAAATTCTCAATATTTCAATACTTTTCTAAAAAATAAATAATTAAATTGAAGAAAGACTGAGAAAATTAAAATTTCTGATTGAAAAGCATTCGACAATGAGCCAGGTCTTTGTTATATTACTAAACTGTTCATTATAGAATAGCGGACAAATATTTTGTTTTTTTAAACTTGAGGTTAGAAAAATATTTGATTACCATTGAGTATAATAGTGCTCGTGGTCTCTCCAAATGAGTTTTTCGAACGACACGAATATTTTCCGCTATCCTTCAGCTTTATATCAAAGATTTTCAGTTCTGAATGGACTTTAATTTTGTTGAATACAATTGTTTTGATCGCATATTTCTTTGTTTTTGCCGAATTGATTTTTTTGCCAGAAGTATCTTGCCAACTGAAATTACCCAAAGGACTCGACTCTATTATACATTGGAGAGACGCCTCCAGATTGATAAACCCAACGACCACTTTGTTTGGGACTAAGATTGTCGGCGGAACTAAATAAGAGAGAAGTAGTTTATTGAAACTTCTAATAGTATTTTAATTGAAAGTTGTTTACAGCGAACAATGAGGGTCAGTTTTCTTCTTATTGATTCCAAATCATTGGAAGCGATGCAAAAATAATCGCCACTCGAGAGACGGCTCACACTTTGCAGAGAAAGTACTTCTGATTCGACGCTATCTGAAAGAAATTTAATTTTTTGTAATTTATATTCAGTTTTATTCATATTGTAATCAAATGAAAATCAGTTAATTCTTATTATGTTTTTATAAATAACCATATTATGAAAAATGACATATTTTTGATTATCTGCTAACTATAGAGTATACAGTTGTTAAAACTGTAAGGAAGTACTGCCCAGACCGGCAATTCTAAGTGAAATGATTAACCTTGGAACTTGTATGGATCGTTGGATAGTATGATATATCCCTCCTGTTTGCGCCAATTAATTGTGGGCTTTGGACAGAAATTGTGTGAATATTAAATACAATTTAGAGCTTTAAAAGTGGGAGACCTTAGGCCTGCCATTGGCTCTGCAGCTTATATTCAAATCTTGGTATTCTTGAACTTCAACAGTAGAATCGCTTTCAAAAGTGTTCTCGAATTCAATCGCAACTATAAATCGAAAGAAATTTATATCAAAATATTTGATTCAAGGTAATTTTATTAAATTTCAATATATCATTATATCGTTGTATAATATCATTGTATCATGCATAATTTGCCAGTTGTACGTCATTTGCAGTCAAATATCCGATGCATATTAAAGTAATAAATAATCTCATCTAATAATCACTCATTTGTTCATGGTCGATTGTAATTCTCTGAACCCTTACTACTGTTTCAGAGTATCTGGCAAATGGCTGGAACTGAACTGGCAAATTTTCATTCCCTGGAATTACGGATCAAATTCTAGAAGAGTTCAATTGGTTGCCAATCCAAAAATTTACTATTTTGACTAAACTCATCTTGGCATTATTGAATAAATGATAAAAAAGAAAACTATTCTGTAATTATGAATTTAAGCCAATAGAAATCAATTAATTTAAGTGAAAAATTATGTTGATACAATGATTGTGAGCAAGATCAATTTTTAAAAACTTGAAATAATCGTAAAATTAAATAATATTTTCACCAAATATTTTGAGAAATGTGAGCCTTTCTATCACCGGATCAGTACTTATGCGACACATATAAAAGCCTTCGTCAGACAGAGAAATGTTTCTTATGATTAAACTCCTGGAAAGTTATTTCAAAATTAATTTTATAAATATATTTGATTAAACAAATTGTTACCAAAGGGAAAGATTTTCTTTTGATGTCTTCCTGTAACCAATTCTTGGATTTTCAGTCAATACAACGTTTTGATAGACTAAAAGTTTGTGTTTCTCGAGATTATTCCAATAGACCTGTCATTGGAGTCAACACACCATCGCATCAATTATTCGTTGCTTTCAATTAATTTTTAATTAACACAAACTTTAAATTTTCCCAAATTCCTAACGGGACACGATCTGCAGGAGAAACATGCTCATTTTTACCATTTTTAAATAAAAATTCAGACTTACAAGATAACATCATTACCAATACGAGGCTTCAACGGTTCCATTAGCTAGAACAATCGAAAATTTCAAAAGAATAGATAGTGTTAGTATTATATTAATTTGAGAAGGTTGAAATTTTGACTCCAATTTATGGTGTGCTCTCTGCCTAAACCTAAACCTACTTATAAGTTAGAAACTTAAGAATAGTTTATATCTGAGGTTAATCTTACGATTTGTCCATTGATTTGAGGGATGTGTTCATTCGTTTGCTGATCATTTATGAATGTGTGTATTGGCTGTGCTCTGATCGCGAGGCTCAGGGAGAGGACTGTTAAAAGCATACCTGCAAATAGAATTAGTTTTTGTTACGCCAAATGAATGATAAAAGAGCTCTTATTTCGGCAAAAGAATTATTTGTAGAGAACATACATTACTCATCACTAATTGAATTGAGAGAAGTTAGTAAAAGAGTCTTATTTCTGGTGCTTTACGGCTAGTTTGGACTCATCATCGTTTCAGGAGTAGACCCAAACCTTAATCAAATTCATAACTTCGATACTCCACTATATTTGAGTCAATATATCTCACACTCGAAAACACACAAAAATATTTCTTATTTATTCAATGTTTTGCTTATATTAAAATTCAAACTTCACTCGTAGTCGAGAAACTCATCCCAAACAGAAAAGACCAAAATTCAGTCACTCTTTACTACCGACTGTTTTCTTAACAATTTTATGGATTTTCGCTTTCATTTCATTTTGAGACTAAAATCCCAAAACTTTCTTATATTCGGAGCAAAATTCAACACATCTTTTGAGGTCTTTTCAACACATTCTCAAAACATAAGTTTTAGCCAAAGATATTGTAATATACATACACTTCATATTAGTTTTGTTAAATTTTAGCACTAAAATGAATAAAACGAAAATAAGGCACTCATTCTTCAGAATATCTGTAACTGAGCAAGGAAATAAGCCAAAATCACTCAACATTATTCGACTCTTCAGACTCGACTGGTCTTAACCATATTGTGGTTATCCCTATGACTTACCTTCAATTGGATGAATTGGCACTGAGACCATGGTCATATAATGCAAAATCTGGTAAAAAGCCAGTTTAATCTTTGAAATTTATCAATCAAAAGTGAAGTGCTGAATTCACTTAAGTTATCTTAGAGAGTCTGGATCTGAATGTTTTCCCAAATCGAATTAGAAGAGGCCTAAAGACCTGGCTAACCCTCTGATGGAAAACTTGTGAATTGGAATTTTAGGCATAAAATATGTTTTTGAATAAAATGAGAGCAAAACTAATGGAATCGTATAATCGTATCGAAGCTGGAATTGAGAGTATATTTTGTTATCTTATTTAAGGTTCGATGGTTTGCCTCTTTTGCCAATTCCTTAGCAAAACATTTGGGGAACTGTTATGTGAGTGAAGAGTGCATTACATAATTCAGGCCCAACACAAATATTAGGGCTCATGGAGTGGAGAGCACAGCAAACACAGCAAAGTAAGTGTATTTTAAATAATGCATTCGATTCTCAACACATACCGTATTACCCCTCAATGACTTGCATGCAAGTATAATGTGAGGTGGACCAGGGTGCAAGTCTACCCCGTATTTA
>JAQGBD010001784.1:0-13250 GCA_034698165.1 Punctoribates punctum | reverse complement strand
CTTCCAGCAATGGTGGCTGATTAATAGTCCACTCTTCATAACTTGTAAGTCCATTAGTAGTTCAGAGGAAAGGTTAATTTGAATTTCAGTACCGATTACTCAAGTATTACATGACTTACCGATTGGAAAAGGCGGACAGACCTTCACTAATCAAGATTAGCATACCCTCTAATTTACCCCTCTCTAATTTCCGGCCACAACTTTTAAAATAGGTTTAAGAATAATTCAAAACTTTTTACACCAAATAATGTTTACGTATTTTGTGTGAAGAGTCGACACATTTCGTCACTTATTTTCATTTGTTTTTTGTTTACATTTTTGACAAAACTTTGTTTTGTTTATAATTTTAGTCAACTTTTGATTTAATTCATATAATTCTCATCAGAAATGTCTTTAAATTCAATATTAAGTGATTTGAGTCGCGAAGAGTTGTATTCTGTTATAAATCAATTGAAACGAGAAAATAATGTCTTAATAACAGATATTTTCCGATTTAAGTTAATCTCAAAATATTTTAATTATTTCTAAGAAATTAATGAAACCATTGAATCAAATGAAGAGGTTTTGGATCTGAAGAATAGAATAAAAGTCCTAAAAGAGGAGCAAAAGCCGTGTTTTGTTTCTTTGCAGAAGTTGTCCGCAAATCAATCCAATGGTGAGCTCTGAGTAATTGGTTTTTAAATAGATTTATTTGATTGAAAATCGTAATCCAGGTCTTCAACTAAATCGGAGTCAACTCATTCCTAAAACATCTGAGACTTCGACACAAACAGAGATTTCAGGAAAAGGTTTTCAAAATTATTCTCAAAAATCAAATCAAGTATTAAATGAAATCTCAGAAAGTATACAATTGAGTGGTGAAGAGGTCTCTGACAACGACTCAGAGGGTATTGACTGCGATATTATTCAATCAAATGATGAGACAATTGATGGAAGTATTGATGAAAACACAGAACAGAATGAAGACATCGAAAAAATTGATGGAAGGGTTGACTCAATTCAAAGTGAAAATAATCTGAGGATTAAATCAAATATTAATACTTCTGATGAGACGAACAGTAATTCAGAGAAAACATTGAATGAAAAGCAAAACAATCCTTCGAATGACGACAACCAGAAGATAATAATAACCACTTCTATCATAAGAGTTGATAATATCACCCAAAATGACATCAATACTGAAGAGAAAGAGGAGCCGATAGACAGGAATGAGACTCCAATTGAAGTCAATTCAGAAAAGATTTCAAATGAAAGTCAAACACAAATCGAAGACAACAAAAGTTTGAGAAATTTTAGAAAACGAAAACAAAATTCAATTAGTGGTCAAACAGAAGACAATTACATTGAAAGTGAGGATAACTCTGACACTGATATCGACGATAATCGCAATGATTCCACTGAAGACTCAGAGACTGACTCTAATGATAATAAAAGTGTCAAAAATAGAAAGAAATTCAAAAGCCATCCATCAGTTGCTAAATATGTCATTACTCTGACTGTCAGAAAACTTACAAAGCATTTAGTCAATTAAGAAATCATAGGTATGTCCACACAGGGAGATACTCATGTGATTGGACCGGATGTGGTTATAAGGCTGAGAGTAATAAAGGCTTAAGAAGACATCGAGTCATACATACAAAGGAACGACAATTTGTTTGTCAAAAGTGTAGCAAACGTTTCAAAGAAGAATATGAACTCAATTCTCATAACAAACGACTCCATCCCGAGCTCTGTCCAGACCAGCGCAAAGTTCACAGAAAACACCAGAACTCTGTTCAGAATCAGTCCGATAAATGTTCTGAAGATGAGTGGAATGAATACCAAGAACTCGACAAACAATGCAATAAAATACAGGTCTGTGATGTCGAGGGCTGTCCTTATAAAGGAATTAATTTAAGAGACCATAAGCGAAGAGTTCACTCCTCCCGTCCCTTCAGATGTGAGTGGAAGGACTGCAACAAATCATACCTCGATAAGAGAGATTTGAAGAAACACATGAACAAACATAAGGGAACCCATAAATGTAGTCATAATGACTGCCAATACATCGCATCATCAAAAGCTAATTTGGAAAGACATGAGTGGACTCATTCTGACCAACAATTCGTTTGTTTGATAAATGATTGCAACAAACGATTCAAAAGCGACAGACTTTTGAAATGCCATCATTTGAGAGCACATCCACTTGAAATGGATGAGCCGTGGATTGAGTGCACAGAAAGTGACTGTAGTTTCAAAACCAAATCAAAACCTTATTTCAATGAACACATGAAACAACACATCCGTCCCTATGAATGTTCCGTTTGCAAGAAAACGTTTTCTTCTCTCAAAACTTTAAAACGGCATTCAATGACTCATTCCTCTGCTTTGAAGATCCGGTGCGATTGGCCAGGGTGCGATAGACTCTTCGAATCTAAGCACCAAATGAAAGACCATATGAATAGCCATACGTTAGAGTTAACCCATTCCTGTCATTGGCCTCAATGTGACAAAACATATAAAACAAAGAGAACTCTTTACAAGCATATTAAGACTGACCTCGAGGGTAAAAACGCGTACAAATGTACCCAGTGTGAATATCGAACAAAAAGCAACATTCGGTTCAAAACCCACAAAGAAAGACATGAAAAAGAGGGAACCGATAAACTAGTGTTGAAGTACAGGCTATTCAAAAAGAACTAGGTTAAATACTCATGCTTACTTGATGAGCTAGGTAAAAATAATTGAATTTAAATGAATTCACTTTCGATTAAAAAAGTTTTGTATTGAATAATAAAATATTTGACACAAAAAGTATGAAATGTTTTGATTCATGTCTTCTTTGAAGAGTTCACACATTTCGTCATTTTTTTGTGAACTGTTTTTTGTGCGAAAAATCATTTTTTAAAACCCTTTTTATTTGAATATAATTCCAGTTATCATAAAAATGTCATCAAATCCTGATTTTAGTCATTTGAGTCGCGAAGACTTGATTACATATATCCATCAATTGATAGCAGATAACCATTATTTGGAATCACTCTTAACCGAAGACCAGATCAATGAGAGGGGACTAACCATTCATATCAGGAAAGCTGATCCTTATAAGGATGTCACCGAAGATAATATGGGTTTTCAAGTCAAAGAAGAGCCGATAGACTGGACAGAGATTATAAGTGAAGTCATTTCAAATGAAAGTCAAATAATTATTGAAAACGTCAGAAGTTTGAGACCTATTGATGAAGAGATGAGAAGTTCTTTGAGTGACGTATCAGAAGACACTGACGTCCAGGCGTTGCCCACAACTGAATCCATGGGTAAGCTATCAGTTCATTGATTTATTTTATTGATTTAATAGAATGAGCTAGGTCTTAAAACAACAGAAACGTCGACTGAAACACAGATTTCGAGAAAAGTCTGTCAAAACTCCGATAAATTCTCAGAAAATTGGAATCAATTGAGTGGTGAAGTGGTTCCGCACTACGAGTTAGAGGACATTGACTTCGGTAATAATCTATCAAATGAAGAGATAATCGATGGCAGTGATGACGAAGACATCGTTTTTAATTGTGATTATAACACAGAATAGTTTTCTTTTGAAAAATCATTTATTTTTCATCTATTCATATTCAGATGAGGGAACGATAGTTTGCGAGGAATGTGGTAAAGGTTTCAAAGATAAGAGTGGACTGAATTCTCACATCTCACGATACTATCCTGAGGGCTGTCCAAAGATGGGCGAGACTACAGCTCAAAGGACAGGGGGTTTCTGAACAAACGCCGGTGAAAGACATAAATTTCAGGTCTCATATGTCTATCAATTCATAAATTATTTATTTCCACAAATTGTTTGGCTTTTAGTTTGTTATCTCATAATTGTAGAGACATTTGACTATCAATTACTAAATGTTTCGGTTTATAAATGTTTTGTAATATTTTTATATCAAATATTAATTATTCAAAAAAAAGTTTTGATTAAATAATTTTTGGCGAAAAACCGAAACATTTTTTCCTTCAAAAGTTTTTCGCGTATTATATGAATAGATCTCTGAATTCATGAATGCATTTGTTTTTGTTTACGTTTTTATCCGTTATTTTAATTTTGTTTTTATTGCGTTTTTTGTAAATTTTTAATTAAAATTTAGTACAAAATGTGTTTAATATTAAGTGATTTGAGTCGAGAAGAGTTGTATTCAATTATAAGTCAATTGAAACGAGAAAATAATGTATTAAAAAATGATTTATTAAGACATAGATTAATATCAAAGAGTTATGAAAAATATTTCCTCGAAATCAATGAAAGGATTGAATCAAATGAAGAGGTTTTGGATCTGAAGAATAGGATAAAAGTCCTAAAAGAGGAGCAAAAGCCGTGTTTTGTTTCGTTGGAGAAGTTGTCCGCAAATCAAACAAATGGTAAGCACTCAGAAAATCAATAAATTTACTGAAAATTGTAATCCAGGTCTTCGAATAAATTCCAAACACATTCCAAAAACAACTGAAACTTCGACACAAACAGAGATTTCGGGAAAAGATCCTCAAAATGATTCACAAAATCTAATAGTAATCGAAATCACCGAAAATGGTTACCAAATGAATGGCGAAGAGTTTATTGTCTCCGATATTAATCCCAGAAATGAGGAAATCCCAGAAAATATTCAATTTATTGGTGAAGAGCTCTCAGAAGGCATTGACTGCGATATTAGTTATGAGGAAAATATGTTTATAAACGACATTAATATTGAAGAAAATGAAGATCTGATGGATAGGAATCAGATTCTAAATGAAGACAATTCTGAAGAGATTTCAGATGAAAGTCAAATACAAATCGAAAATTTGAAAACTTTAAGACATTTTATGGAACAAAATCTAAACTCAATTAGTGTTCAAACAGAAGACAATCCAATAGAAGAGGAAAGGGTTGACTCAATTCAAAGTAATGTTGAGTTTGAATCAAATGAATATACTTTTGATGAGACAAACAATAACTCGAATGAAAATACTGAGCGAAAGGTCACGACTTGTATCACAAGAGCGGAATCATTAGACGAGGAATATATGGCTGAGAATGACATCAATTATGAACTGAAAGAAGAGTCGATAGACAGGAATGAGATTCAAACTGAAGTCAAATCAGAAGAGATTTCAAATGAAAATCAAATACGAATCGAAAACATCAGAAGTTTAAGAACTTTGAGGAACAGAAAAATTAATTTAATTAGTGGTCAAACAGAAGACAATGACATCGAATGTAACGATAACTCAGACAATGATTTCGACGATAATAGCAATGATTCGACTGAAGACTCAGAGATTAACTCTAAAGATAATAAAAGAGTCAAAAATCGAAAGAAGTCTCAAAAGACTGACGGAAAACATGTCTGCGAACACATCGGTTGTGGGAAAGGGTTTAAATATAAATCTCATTTAATCAGACATAAGCCCAGCCACTCATCAATAGCCGAATATAAGTGCGATTACTCTCAGTGTAAGAAAGCATTCAAAACAGAATATGATTTGAAACGACACATAACTATCCACAAAAGGAAGTATTTCTGTGATTATCCCGATTGTGGTCATGAGTGTGAAGGCTATGATCTCTTGAAACGGCATCGAATCACTCATTTAGAAGAACTAAAGTTTGTCAGAAATAGAAAAATTAATTCAATTAGTGGTCTGACAGAAGACAATGACATCAAATGTGACGACAACTCCGACACTGAAATCGATTATAATAGCAGTGATTCGACTCAAGTCTCAGAGACTGAGTCCTCTCGTAATCAAAGTCTCAAAAACGGGAATCAATCCAATGGTGAATCAGTTGAGAGATATCACTGCGATTATCCCAATTGTCAGAAATCATATAAACAATGGGCTTATTTGAGAGACCATAAGAATATCCACACCGGGCGGTTCTCATGTGATTGGCCCCGTTGTGGTTATAAGGCTGAGAGCAATAAAGGTTTAAGAAGACACCGACTCATCCATTCAGAGGAACGGTATTTCGTTTGCAAGACCTGTAGTATAGGTTTCAAAGAGAAGTCTAATCTGAATGAACACATCAAACGACTCCATCCCGACCTCAGTCCAGATCTGTTGTATTCCGAGTGTCGAGAATCAGATGACCCGAGAAATGGCAAAACATTTGTCTGCGATGTCGAGGGCTGTGGTTTCAAAGGCATTCATGTGAAGAATCATATGATAAGAGCTCATTCCAACCGTCCCTTCATATGTCAATGGAAAGGCTGCTCCAAAACTTATATCACTGAACGAGATTTGGAGGAACACATCGATCAACACAAAGGAAAATTCAAATGTAGTCGAGAAGGTTGTCCTTTCAGAGCAATAACGGCATCAAAACTAAAAAGACATGAATTGACTCATTCTGTGCCTCAATTCGTTTGTTTGATAAACAATTGCAACAAACGATTCAAAAGAAAGACTTATTTGAGAGACCATCAGCTGAGAGGACATCCCCTGGAAATGGATGAGCCGTGGATTGAATGCTCACAAACTGACTGTCATTACAAAACGAAATCACAATTTTGTTTTACAGATCACATGAAGACACACATCCGTCCCCTCGTCTGCAAAGAGTGTCAGAAACGATTCGCGTCTCATAAGGACTTCAAGTGTCATCTGATGAGTCACTCACCTGAGCTAAAGATCCCGTGCGAGTGGGAGGGCTGTCAGAAGCTCTTCTTCCATAGAAATCAGATGAGAGACCACATGAATAGCCATACTCTCAAAGAAAGCTATTCCTGTGAATGGCCTGATTGTGACAAAACATACACAACAAAGGCCTCACTCAGGGGTCACTTACGGGTTCATGATTTGTAAGTATACCTCCAATAAAACCCATTGTGAATGTCTTAACACGAGATCTTAATTCCAAAACAGAGAGACGAGGATCGGGTGAGTCGGCAACCGATCACAAAAAGACGTAAAGTGAAGGCTTAGCAAAAGGACCTGTGCTTTAAAGCTTCAAAATTATTAAAAATATATTTTTAAAAATAAATTTCATTACATTTATATCTGAAATGAATTTTAATTGAATTTAATTAATATTTCATCAAAACTTTTAATTAATTAATGTTTACGTCATTTGTGGCGAAAACTCAAAACAAATGCTTTTGTTTACTATTTTTTTGCCATTTTTTAAGTGTTTTTTAATTTTCAAAATTGTTTACTAATTATTAGTTTAATTAATAAATTAATTAAATGTTTATATAAATTAAGTTTATATACGTATATAAGTCTATATAATAATGTCTTCATCTGTTAGGTTAAGAAAGTTGTCCTCAAATCAAATAGAAGTTAAATCAGAAGAGATTTCAAATGAGATTAGAGTCCGAATCGATTTCATCAAAAGTTTGAGAACTTTTATGAAAACAAATATCAATTCAATTAGTGGTCAGACGGAAGACAATGAGAGACATAGTATTCAATTGAGTGGTGAAGACGTTTCGGACAACGACTCAGAGGGTATTAACCGCGATATTAATCCATCAAATGATGAGACAATCGATGGAAGTATTGATGAAAATAGTGAACAAAATGAAGACATCGAAGAAAATTATGGAAACGAAGAAAGTGTTGACACAATTCAAAGACAAACCACTTCTATCACAAGAGTTAGTTCTTCAGAAGAAGAGAATAGTTCTCAAAATGATATCAATATTGAAGAAAACGAAGAACTGAATGAAGACATCGAAGAAAATGGTGGAAACGAGGAAAGGGTTCAATCAATTCAAAGTGAAGAACAGAACAATGTTTTGAATGAAGACAATGAGCACAGAATAACCACTACTATACTAATAATCGGCGATCCTTCAGATGTGGTAAATATCACTAAAAATGATATCACTTCTGAAGGCAATGAAGAATCGATTGACTGGATTGAGATCAGATGTGTTGTCGATTCCCAAGAGGTTGAGGAGAATGAAGAGAAATCAGAACAGATATCAAATGAAATTCAATTACCAAAAGATTGTATAATAACCACAAAAGACGATAATATCAACGAAAATCACATCAATGCCGAAGAGAGGACACAAATAGACACAAATAATACTCAAAGTAAAGTGAATTCAGAGGAGATTTCAAATGAAAACCAAATTGAAAGCAAAAACACCAAAAGTTTAAGAACTTTGAGGAATAGAAAAATTAATTTAATTAGTGGTCAGACCGAAGACAATAGCATTGAATGTAAAGATAACTCAGACATTGATATCGACAATGATTTCAACGAATCCACTGAAGACTTAGTGATTGATTCTAAAGATAATAAAAGTGTCAAAAACGGAAAAAAATCCAAAAGCCATCCATCAGTTGATGAATATAAGTGTCATTACTCTCAGTGCGAGAAAGTGTTTAAAACATCCGATTCTCTGAGGAAACACAGGAATGTTCACAAAGGGAAACTCCTCTGCGATTACCCCAAATGTGGTTATAAGGCCCGGAATAAACATTTTTTGGCAAATCATCGACGAATCCATTCAGCGAAGAGACTCATCGATAGTAAGAAAGGATTCAAAACTAAATCTCATTCCACTCAACATAAGGACAGAGTTTTGAGGACTTTAAGGAAACGAAAACACAATTCAATTAGTGGTCAGACGGAAGACAATGACATCGAATGTAACGATAACTCCGACACTGATATCGACAACGAATCCACTAAAGAACTGAAGAATTCAAATGACAATCAATTGGAGGACAGCTCTGAAGCCGACTCTAATGAACGCCAAGAATCTGATGACAAACAAAGCGTTAAAACAGTTAACTGTGATGTCGAGGGCTGTCGTTATAAAGGGTTTTCTTTGCGACTCCATAAGCGAAAAGTTCACTCCTCCCGTCCCTTTGTGTGCGAGTGGGAGGGCTGTGGCAAAACCTATTTCGATAAAAGACATTTATATAGCCATACGAATACACATAAGGGAACCCATAAGTGCACTCACTGTCAATACAGCGCCCCATCAAACGCCAAACTGATATTACATGAGTTGAGTCATTCTGAGCCACAATTGGTTTGTTTGATAAACGATTGCAACAAACGATTCACAAAAGATAAACATTTGAGAGAACATCAGCTGAGAGGACATCCCCAGGAAGTGGAAGACCCGTGGATTGAGTGCAAAGAAAGTGACTGTCGTTTCAAAACCAAATCAAAAACTGTTTTCAATAGCCATCGGATTAGAGTTCACTCGAGCCGTCCCTTCAGGTGTGAGTGGAAGGACTGCAGCAACTCTTTCCTCTATGAACACCATTTAAGGGGTCATATCAATCAACACAAGGGAACCCATAAGTGTAGTCATAAGGGGTGTAAATACAGAGGGGAAACGCCATCGAAATTAAAAAGACATGAATTGACTCATTCTGTGCCACAATTTGTTTGTTTGATAAACAACTGCAACAAAAAGTTTAAAAACGATTTGAAAGACCATCAGCTGAGAGCACATCCGCACCAAATGGATGAGCCGTGGATTGAGTGCTCGGAAACTGACTGTCGTTTCAAAACGAAATCAAAAAAGTCTTTCGCTGACCACAAGACGTCTCACTCCCGACCCTTTATTTGTGACAAATGTGAGAAACAGTTTTCGCTCATTAATAGCTTACGACGACATTTAGTGAGCCATTCATCTGAACTGAAGTTCCGGTGCGAGTGGAAGGGCTGCGGACGACTCTTCATCAGAAGGACCCGAATGAGAGACCACATGAATACACACACGAAAAAGTTAACCCATTCCTGTCAATGGCCTAAATGTCGTAAAACATACTCAACAAAGATGTCTCTCAGCAGTCATATGAGGACAACTCACGCCAAGAAACCTCTTGAAGACTGACCCGGGTCTCCCCAACCTATTAAATGCTTGTTTAATGCACGAGAGAATTACCTTGTTACTTTTCTACGGAAAAAACGCTCAAATTTATTAAATTTTTACAAAAATCTATTTTTAAAAATGAGTTTATTATTAGTTTTATATCTGAAATGAATTGAAATACAGTCTGAGCTCAGAATAACAAAACTTTTAATAACCGAACTCCGAGTTAAAAGACATGGTTTTTAAACAACAGAATCATTAAATTAGTTCCAATTAAACTCTCAATAAGACAATTTCAAGATAACCAGGATAAGAAATTTCCAGGACCAGAAAGAAGTAATAAATCGGGGGTTGACTGCAATTGAATAATGTTTACATCGTTTGTGAGAAGTACTCAAAACACGTGATTTTGTTGACTACTTTTCCCACATTTTTTCAAAACGTGTTTTGAATTTAAGTTTTTTTTATTGAATATTATTATTAATAAATTGAATATAGATTTTGTTTATAATCTGTATTTTAGTGCGAAATGTCTTCAAATCAATTGATTGGTTTGAGTCGAGAAGAGTTGTATTCAGTTATAAGTCAATTGAAACGAGAAAATAATGTTTTGATAACACAGTTATTGAGACATAAAGTGCTTTCAAACTGTTATCAAAAATGTATTCAAGTTTTGAGTGAAAGCAATGAAATGATTGCATCAAATGAAGAGATAATGGATTTGAAGAATAAGATCGAAGTCCTAAAAGAGGGACAAAAGTTGTGTTTTGTTTCGATGAAGAAGTTGTCCGCAAATCAATCAAATCGTAAGTCAATAACGAATTGAATTATAGTTTAAATCAAATCTAAATCTTATTCAACAGAAACAGAGGTTTCAATCAATCGTCAGACAGAAGACAATGACATCGAATGTGACGACAATTCAGGGACTGATTCTTCTGGTATTGAAAATGACAAAACACAAGAGGATATCAAAGTGACTGAAACACAGTTTGTCTGCGAACACATCGGTTGTGGGAAAGGGTTTAAAACCAGATTTAAACTGAACCGACATAAGGACAGCCACTCAACCGGCTGTGCTGAGCATAAATGCTGGGACTGCGAAGAAATCTATAATACTTTGGATGAGTTGAATATTCATATGGATGTCCACTCAGAGGAGTTGTCCTCAAACCAAACCAATGGTGAGCTCTGAAAAACTCAATTATTTTACTGATTTATCTGAAAATTTGATTACAGTTTCCGATCATTTGATTCCCAAAACAACTGAGACTTCAATAGAAATAGATTTTTCGGAAAATAGTAATCAATTGAGGGCTGAAGTGGTTTCTGACAACGATTCCGATGGTATTCAATGCGATACCACTGATGACATCAATATTGATGAAGAGGAACCGATAGACACAAATGAAATTGAAATAAGTGGTCAAACAGAAGACAATGGCATTCAATGCAAACATAATTCTGATACAGATATCGAGGAATCAAACACTTCGGAGAAGAATAAAACTCCGATTAAAACAACAACTATTGTAAAGAGAAAACTGATGTCAAATATGAGTGAAACCAATAGAAGTGATTCGGAGTCAACTCTTTCTGTTGATAATAGCAATGACTCGACTGAAGGCTTAATGACTGACTCTTCTGGTAATAAATCGTTCCACAAATGGAAGTACTTCTGTGATTATCCCGGATGTGGTCATAAGTATAAGAATAATAACCATTTGAGAAGACATCGACTCATCCATACAGAGAGACCAGAGTTTATTTGCCAGACCTGTAGTCGACGTTTCAATAGGAAAGACAAATTGAATTCTCATATTAGACGACTCCATCCCGAGCTCTGTCCAGATCTGCCGTATTTGGAGTGTCACCGAAATGAATGTCAGTTCAAAACAAAAGATAGCTATTCTTTCAGAAAACACCAGCGCTTTGTTCACAATTCAGATGACAAGCAATCAAATGGTTGTTCCGAAGGGGAAGAGAATGAATTAGTCGATAAACAAACAGATAAAACACTTGTTTGTGATGTCGAGAGCATTGGTTCGGAAGGAATTTCAGATAATAGCCATAACACGAATGTTAAACCCTCCCATCCGTTCAGATGCCAGTGGAAAGACTGTGACAAAGGCTATACAACTAGAAGGTCTTTATTGTCTCATATGATTAAACACAAGGGAACCCATAAATGTAGTCATAGTGGGTGTGAATATAGAGGGGAAACGCCATCGAATTTAAGAAAACATGAATTGACTCATTCGGTGCCACAATTGGTTTGTTTGATAAACGACTGCAACAAAACATTCAAAACCAACAGAAGTTTTAAAGACCATCAGTTGAGAGCACATCCTCTGGATATGGATAAGTCGTGGATCGAGTGCTCAGAAACTGAGTGTCACTTCAAAACCAAATCAAACAAATCTCTGTCTAATCACATGCGGACCCATCCCTCTGTCTCTACCGTTTACCAAAGAATTATTTTATCCCCTAGTAAACTGGAACACAAACCAAGAATTCTACCGAAACTCCGATGCGATTGGAACGGGTGTCAGGAAGTGTTTGAGGACAGGGTTGAAATGAGAGACCACATGAATAGCCATACATTAGATTCATTCAATCCCTGTCTTTGGCCCAATTGTTTCAAAATATACACTTCAAAGGCCGCCCTCTCTTCTCATCTCGAGACCACTCACGATGGAAAAGGTATTCCCTATCAGTGCTATAACTGAACTCAATTTAAGTATATAACAAATAATTCAATTCATTTCACAGTCTATGAGGAAAACCAGTTATCGGTCCAACTTTGTTGAGCGCATTGCAAATGGAAATCATATCAAAAGACCTACTCTTTTAAAACTTCAAAAACTAATCAAAAGTGAATTTTTTTACACCAGTTTTGATATCATTTTTAATTATAATAATTATTTGAATTGTATTTTAATAATAAATTTGAAGTTTTTTTTATTGAAAGTGAAGTTTGATTTATTTGATAATTGAAATTGAGCAAGGTCAGAAACTTGGTGAATGATATATATCTTAATGCCCTGATTATTGAATTTTTACAAAAATTAGTTTTGTTTCAAAAATATTTGGCGAAAAACCATTTCTGACTCAAAGTATTCGACGTATTATATGAATAAACCTCTCATTTGATTGCATTTGTTTTTGTGTAGAAGTACTCAAAACACGTGATTTTGTTGACTATTTTCCCACATTTTTTTCAAAACGTGTTTTGAATTTAAAAGTCTTTTATTGAATATTATTATTAATAAATTGAATATAGATTTTGTTTATTATCTTAATATTAATGTAAAATGTCTTCAAATCAATTGATTGGTTTGAGTCCCGAAGAGTTGTCTTCAGTTATGAATCAATTGAAACGAGAAAATAATGTTTTGATAACACAGTTATTGAGACATAAAGTGCTTTCAAACTGTTATCAAAAAT
>JAQGBD010001783.1:0-13263 GCA_034698165.1 Punctoribates punctum | reverse complement strand
TTTAATACTTACCTGGTCATCAATGAGAATACATTAAAAAGAGTTAATTGAGACAAATAATCTTGGTATAAACTATTAAATATGAATAAAACCTTTTTTTGACAATTTAATGATAATCTAAGCGATAGTCAAATGGCTGTAAATCAAAGGTATAAAAATTTTCGATAAGATCTGAATTACCATAAAATAAAATAAAATTAGAAAATGTATTATAATTTTGAGTGAAATCGTTAATTATTTTCTTCGTACTAAAGAAGAGAAAAGGTTTTTGGTTCAAAATTAATGACTTTTATGGCATTAAATTTATTGCTTTTCGTTTCGGACTTTTGTTGAGACGTAAAGAAGTTATCAAATGCTTCCCTAATTTCAATAGATTTGGAGTAAAGTCAGTATTAGGGACAGTCGGGAATGTCTTTTTTCAGACGTTTAAACCAATTTTGTGAATTATGAGGAATAATGCAAATTTTATCGATTAATTTTGATTCTTTTCAACTCTTCCTGCATAAAAATCCTGTTCCTCACAACTAACATCTTTCCACAAATGGAGAGTATATATAAGTATTTATTTTTTCGTTAAACACTCAAAACACTTCAATTTTACGCTTCATTTCAGTTCTCATTAAGTTTTTTATTTTTCTTAAAGTGAATCAAAAAAAAGTATTTGAAATATGTTTAAAGTGAGTGAAAAGTTTGAACAAAACTATATTTAAATATTTTTTGTTTTGTTTTAATAGTTTTGTTTCGGACTTCTTGTAATTGGTTTTACAAACGCCGGTAATATTCAGAGCGGAGGTTATAATTATGAACAGTTGGGTCTGTCCACTAAAATGGCCAATAGATTAACGAATAGTCTCCGCAATGGAATTGGAGCCCAGTCTTTAGGGTTTGCTATCAATTCAGGCGATCTCTTCTCTGGTGGTTTTCAGGGCACAAATTCTTATGGGTTTGGATTGAACTCTTTGGGTCTGTCAGGACAGCCATCCGGCCCGCTATCTGCTGCCATTCAATCAAAAAGATTTTACCAGGTGATTCCCGTTCCCTCGTCTCACGAACCCGTAGTTCCTCAGGTGATTGAAGTGGAGCCAACTGAACAACCCGTTCACATAATCTTTAGAAGCATTTCGAGTCCAGTACTCGTCAAACAAATCCATAGCCCCGGATCTCCCGGACAATCAGAAGCCACCCATTCCGAGGATGAGCCCCATCGGGTTCTTCATGAAGTTGTCAGACCTGTAATCCAAGAGGTCAGAGAAGTGATCCAACCCTACAGAAGAGTCACTCAGGAGGTTAGACCTGTTCTCGAAGAAGTTCACACTGTTGTCGCTAAAGGAGAGGGTCGACGAGGAGAATCTTTGGCAGCAACAGGTCCTGGCATTGCAACCAACACGGGTGCACTTCCATTAAATCTGGATAGTGGTAAAGGAATATCAGGACTGAGCCTTAAAGGACGATCCATCCCTTCTCTGGGTCTTTTAGGAGGAGATTTAAGTCTTCCGGACTCATATTCTGGTGAAGGACTTCCCTATCAATTGTCAAACTCTGGATCTGAATATAGTTCTGCGGCAAAAAAGAGCTCAAAATAATAAATAATTAAATATTGATTGAGTTTATCTCAAATACTTTTTTTTATATAAACTAATCATCCATTGAATCAATTATTTTCATTAATAAATTATTAAATTCTTTATTCAAATTATATACAATACTTTCACTTCTCATAAGAGTCTCCACTGAGGGGACGACAGTCACGATGAGGAGCTCCCCGTCATCACTGAGTGAAACAAACCTTTTTGCTGTCCATAAAATTGTCCTTAACTTCAATTGATTACCGAATTCTTAATTTGAAAAATTCAGTTATGAGTACTCATTGAGTATATTATACATTGATTTTTATAAATTATTTAAAACTTGAAAAGAAGGCGATTTTATCAACAAAAGTGTTAAGCTTATTGAGGTGGGAAACTTTCCACGTAATAGATAATTTAATTGTTTAATATACAATGTACAAAAACGAGCAAGCTGGTTTTAATCTTTAACCTGAGTTTAAGTTAGTGTTGAGTTTAATTTGTTTTATGGTTGAAATACAATTATTTAACACATAATAAGAATATTTAAACACTAATCTGTAATAATCATTATTTAATTGACTGACAAATTGATATTCAGAACAGACTTCAAGTTCAGACATCTGGATTGGAGCAGGATTATCCTGATAAACCAAGAATTCGTATTAAACAGATAGTATTAATCGCTTAGTGAATGTCTGGCTTAGAATCGGTTAATAAAATTGCTGGAAATCGATGGCTTCCCAGAGATAGTCAAAAGTTAATGGAAATCAAATTATTAATAAATAATATCTTCGATAAGAAGTGAATAATGAGTAAACAGATGACTAAACTCTTATAAATTGATTTAAATTCATTAATTATATTGCATTGAATTCAAATGAGAGAAAATCTGAAGGAGTTTTCACTCCGGAGTAATGGCTTTTTGTGGGATTCAATTAAACTCTTATCACTCAATGAAATTAAAGTATTAATAATTTTAGAAAAGTTATAAATTATATGATATAATGGTTAAGACATTCACCACTTTATGACAGTCTTTCTCTTCGATAATAAAGAATATTTTCAAATCAAAACGGGTTTCAAATGTGTTATATTTGTTCAGATTTGACACAAACCCGGCTAATTATGGGAAGATGCAAATTTAATCGATCAGTTTTTACTCCTTTTAACTCTGATCCTTTTAAGTTAACTTTTTTCAACTCTTCCTGCATAAAAACATTCTCAGCCATCAATTTAAAGACCAGCCCAACCACTCATTTGTCTGCATATATATAAAGTCATTTTTTATTCAAATCTCAGATACTTTTCTATTCAGTTCATTGAGTTTTGTCTCTAAATCAGTGATTCAGAGGTTTTCGTTCTCAATATGTTTAAAGTGAGTAAAGACTTCAAAATTTTCGGAAACATTATCGAAATAATTGTTTTTTAGATTCTGTTTCTATTCGTAATAATTGGATCCATAAGTGCAGCGAATTTCAGATACAAAAGAGACGGCAATGACTATGTAATTGTGGACGAGCAAGATCACAACCAATTGGATGAGCTCGAATCGAAATACTCGGATGGGTTAAGAAGTGATAGCAATTATAACAATCACATGGAATCTGATTCTCTTGGTTTGAGTGGTTATCGCTCGGAAGACACCACACATTCGGCAGCCATTAAAACCCAACGATACCATCGAGTGATTCCCTTTCCCACATCTCATGAAGATATCTCACAACACGTAATCGAGATCGAGCCCTACCGACAACCCTTTCGTGTTGTTTTCAAAACAGAATCAAATCCATTGACTGTTCAACAAATTCATTCGGGACTTTCGGGACACACCGAACACACACAATCTGAGGACGAACCTCATCGCGTCACTCATAGAGTGTTTAGACCTGTGATTCAAGAGATCAGAGAAATAATCCAACCCTACAGACGTGTCCGACAAGAAGTGAGACCCGTTCTCGAAGAACATTACACTATTGTCGCACAAAAAGATAAAGAGAGACGAGAAGAGAGAACTTCCTATGGATATCGAAAACGAGGAGAATTGTATTCCCCTGCAAACACTCTCTCTCAAAATGAAAAACCTGGTCATTCCGAAGAACAGTATACCACAAAAACCAGTGGTGAATATGATATGGATTTAGCCGATGATTACTCCCATAGAAAAGGCAAATATCAAACGAGAGTCGATTCATCCGATCAAAAGTTGACAAACGCAAAAATAAACAAGCAACTCTATCAAACAGAATTTACATCTATCTTGGAACAAATGCAAAGCATAATGGGCAAGGATAGTTTGAAAACGAAGACAACTCCGATGACAAACAATGGCATAACTCCATTATTAAGTCTAAATTCTGGCAAGGTTCAAATTGGGAGAAAGGATGAAATGCGGCCCATATATTCAGATTAGCCCACCGTTCATTAAATAAGTTATATGAGCCATCTCCTTTTTCTATGTATAAAGATTTAACTGAATTTGTTGACTAAACTCATATTAATTTTGACCAAAAAATGTTTGACAATAAGAATACCAAATATTGTATTATATCATTGATTAAAGTATTAAATAATAAATATTTAAAAAGATAATGTGCTTGTTCAACTTATATTATTTGCACAATTGATTAATAGTTGACAATCATTGGAATAATTGGATATCAATTGCCAACATATAAAGGGTCTCAAAAATGAAATAATTTTCGAACACAACTCAAAACCTATTTTTGTAAAAACCCTGGATTTTGTGAAAAATGATTGGCCAGACATAACTACTCCGGATAACTTTATGGGAGGTTTTAATGACAATCATTTGGGCCATAAACCTATTGGCGATGTCTCGTCTCTTATAATTATAATTCAAAAGTTTATATAAACTAATACTAATATATCCCAACATATCATTCATATATATTAATGAATTAAATCTAATGTTTTTAAAATGAATACACATTTGATATGAACTCCAATTTGATTCCTTCGCATATAATTAGAGTGAATTCCTTTGAGAAATGCTTTAAATTTAATATTTCCAACATTTTTGTCATTACTTACATCAAGTGATAGAAATTGAGTCCAATTATTAGATTTCATTTTTAATTAACAAAAATATTTATAATTAACAGAAAACGAAAGTATATCTCAACAAATGAAATATTAATGAATTTTTATAATTTATAATAAAGTCTCAATAATTAAGGTAATCAATCTAAAAATGATCCAGCAACTCCACATAAAATATGACCGGAAAAAGTGACGATACATCAATTTGATAAAAAAAAATGCATTAAGGCAATACAAGTAGACGCCTAAGAACTAATGAGTATACACATATATATCCAGAAAGTATCTAGCCCAGTTTATTCTAAGCTGAATTCACATAAAGATTATTTGGAAGTCCAATAAAATGTAATAATTTAGAATTCGGTGCCATTAAAAGGATAGTCAAAAAGGAATGTAAATTCAAATTATAATAAAACAACTTTTGATAAGAAACCGAATTATCGTTAAATAACGAGAAAAAGTGTTATAAATTGATTAATTCATTAATTATTTTTTTTCGATACGAAATTTTTTCCTCAAAATAATTAATTCTTTAAACAATTTTTCAAATAAATGTTCAGTAAATTAAATTTTATTAATTTTAGAAAATTGATTAAATATTTCACCGAATTCTTGTAATTAAATTCGCAAATTGCTTGTTCATTCTTCGAATTAGAACGAGTTTAATTGGTACTAGTTTGTCTACACACCTCACTAATTGTGTGAATATGCAAATTAATGAAAATCTGATCCTTTTAAGTTAAAAAAAATTAACTCTTCCTGCATAAAAACTTTCTCCTTTTCATTTTGATGATAAAACCGAAGAGTATATAAACTTTTCTTTTTATTCAGATTTCATTCACATTTGATTTTCTTCTTTCATTGAGTTTTCTCTTCTCTCAAAAAGTGTTTTCAAACTTAAATCATCGCAAAAATGTTTAAAGTGAGTGAAAATCAAAGGTTTCTTAAAAATAATTAAATATAATTGTTTTGATAGATTTTGTTGGGTTTGCTTTTAATCGGATCTTTAAGTGCGCTTCGGTTTGAGCGAAGACGAGGCAATAGTGGCAACAGTGGCAAGGAGGATTTCGGTACTTGGACTCCATATTCGGATAACAACAAGGGTGATGAAAGTGTTATGGAATCCAAAGGCATTGACGACGACTCCCTGTCCAGTGTTGTGTCCGCTGCCATCAAAACCCAGAGATATCATCGAATCATTCCGGTCCACGACGACGACGAAGACATTGCAACCAAAGTGATCAAAATCGAGCCCTACCAACAACCCATCAAAATCCTCTACAAAACTGAATCAAATCCTGTGTCTGTCGAACAAATGCACACACCATCGAAGGCAGAGCACGAAGAGACCTCTTCCGAGGATGAGCCCCATCGAGTCACTCATAAAGTGTTCAGACCTGTTATCCAAGAGATCAAAGAAATAATCCAACCCTATCGACGAATCAAACAAGAGGTCAGACCTGTCATTGAAGAGGTCCACACAGTTGTTGCCCGAAGAGATCGCAAAGAAAGAGAACAGAAGAAGAAGACCGAAGAAGAGTCACAGAGTAATGATTCCGGTAAAGAATACAAAAAGATGGTAATCTCTTCAGCATCTGAAGAGGAATCCGCTTCAGATGACGATAAGAACAACTCATGGAAAGTGAAATATCAGTCGGATATCGAAGCATTGACGCAAAAAGCAAAGGAAAACCGAAAGTATAGCCGATCCCGTCAGGAAAGCGCTGACGAAGAAGAAGAAGAGATTAAGAAGAAAATTGAAGAAGACGTAAAGAAAAAGAGCGAGGACGAATCCAACAAAAAGAAAGCCGAAGAGGATAACGAGGAATCTGCAAAACGACCCCAAAGACCCAAAATGCGAACTCCAATCCTTCCTCCTCTTTATACCCTTTCTATGGAAGATGAGGCCAATGATGATAAGTCATGGAAACCCATTTATCAATCGGAAAGCGAGTCATCAAATCGAAAATCAAAAGAAAGTAAACGACCCGTCCGTTACACCGATGACATTACAACTGTGTTAGAGAAAATGACCAACCTTATGGGCTCTTCAAACAGCGACCACTACAAGATGAGAGCATCCCAGCCATCAATGATCAGAGCAAATCCTCCCTTGTTGAATCTGAATTCCGGCAAAATTGTCCTGATGAGAAGGGACGGCAAACGAATTTATGCGGGAAATATGCAATTGAATGATGATTTCTTCAGAGCTTATTAAAGGCTTTGGCCATCAATAGACACATTTGAAGGGATATTCTTATAATTCATAACTTTAAACATTTTGATCATATATTGAATTAATGTCACGAATATATCAAACATTTGAAGCACTTATTATTTATAATTAAATCTTTTATATAATTACTAATTATATAACGAATAAATATAATTGAATTTTACAAAAATCTTTGAAATTTATTGATTCGTTTGGTTTACAATCGATTATAAGAGAAGTCAAAAAATTAGATAAACTAATGAACAGATTTTAATAACTGTTTTTCGATTAAAGTTTTATTACATAATTAATTAATTCATAAATAATAGGTAAGAGATATGTCGGAAATTACTCAAAGCTCTAAATTTTTAATCAAAAAATTCATAGGAATAGACAAATGAGTCGGTGCTTACACTTAATGTATAGAATATATTGGAAACTAATTGAAACTTAACATTAGGTCTTAAATCGTTTTTTACGCCAAAGTCTTTACAATTGACTATTGAGTGAAGGCTTTAATTAACCGAAAGAGTAATGAAATGATTTTAAACATTAATTCAAATAAAGAGAATAATTTACAAAATTAAAAATAAATGATTAAAATAAAAACTGAGGCTTTGATTCTCGAATTGATTTTACATAATATTAATTATAATAATTTCATTACAAGTGTTGTCAGAATTTCAATCATTTTCTTCATTAAAACAAATCATAAAATCTCTAATGAATTCCTTAAACTTCTGTTAAAACGGATATAAATTCTGTTTTATAACAAATAAGAGAAATATATTCGTATTTAACAAAAATATGTGAGAATTCAATGAAAACTTTTCACTCAAACGGATGTAAAGTGCGGTTCGAATAACTTAATTGTAAATTAAAAAACTTCTAATCAAAAGAGGTTTCAAAATATTTAGCAAAAAATTTCTCTAACATTATATCCAATGAAATACTAATCCATTTTATAATCAATTTTTGTTTCGAAGATTTAATATATTTATATAGAATTATAGTATATATAAAAAATAATGTTAATAAAAACGGTGCGATGAAAGAGAATAGTCTTATTTCAATTTCTATTCTCATTTAATATCTTGGTTTTTATGTAAAGTGATTTTTTGAGACAATTCTTACACATATTTCACTTTTCATTCACTTTTATGCGTCTTTTGTTTCAGTTTCTTAAGAAATAATTTTTAGATTCAATTCATGTGTTCATCAGATTTACAATTAGTTTCAATTAATTGTCTCTTCGTTTGTATTCATAAATAAGTATTTGATTTAAAGGATTTATAACTGATTTTCACATTTAGTTTCTCAACTGTTTTGCTGTAAAATCTGTACTAAAAAAAAATTTGTCCAAATTGTAAATCATTTGAGAAAATGATCGATAAATAGACTTTTATTTACGAATTACAATGAAATCGATTAACTAATTAATAGATTTAATGACTTATCTCTGCTTTCTTTCAATTGAAGAGTTATTTAATTTTAAGTTAAGTTTTATCTCAAAAATTAGCCAAAAATTGTTTCATCGAAGTCTACGCCACCGAAAAAGGGGTAAAAGTGTTGTCTTTCATATTGTTTTTGAATATAAAACGTGAAAATAAATTGAAATCAAAATCAATTGATTGGATAAACCCTATAACTGGGCGTCTTCTCCGACGACAACAGCGGCCAACTCTGTTGGCTCTACTCTTTGCTTTTTAAAGGCCGGCTCAACACTACTATCAACAGCACTGTCATCAATGCTGTTCTCCTCCGATGGGATGATTCGCGAGTCTTCGCTTTCAATAAATTCGGATCCGAAGTCTTTACTATCCTCTCCGTTGAGATTTCCGTTTCCGTTCTTAAAAGAAGAGTCGTTACTCTTCTCTTCCACTTCAGATGGAGGTCCGGAAGAATTTTCATCAGAGACTGAGCCTCGAGCCTCTCCGTTGGTGACGGTGATGGTCGGCGCAGTTATTGTCGATGTGATCACTGATTCGTCTTCTACTGAATCCTTAACAATAGTTGTTTCGGTTCCGTCGGCTAAAGGCATGTCTTTCAAAAGTTCGGGTTTGAATTCGCGGGCCAAGTAATGGGCCCAAAGAGCCTCATCTATCTTATGAGGCGTCCACTTTCCCTCCGGATCTATAAACAATCACAAACTGTTTAGTTTTCATCAAATCATAGCTAAAAGAGATCAAAAGGACTGACCGCTGGCTTTAAGCTTTTCGGAACAGTTTCTGATTTGGTCGCTATAATTGGTATATTCGGCCAAAGTATAGTCTGTGGCTTCGACTCCGGGGGTGGAAAGCATACACTCATCGGCCATGAATGGAGCCGTTTCGGGATACGCCGCACACAATACCGCTAAACACAAAATTAATTCAAATTATTATATATTTAAATATCATTTCATTGGAAAATTGTGTAAAAACTCTTATTTAAAATTTGATTAAATTAAAAAAATCGTTTGAGTAATGAGAATGAGTGGAATACCGGAAGCAGTTGCCGGTCCGATGCCCTTAAGTGAAACCAAAGCATTGATAGCCTGCGCCAGATTTTTAGCGTGGTAGATCTTTCGAAACGCTTTTTTGCTGGTCGTTAATACTGCAGTTTCTGTGTTTATTTTAACCAAATCCAAAAGTCGGGGCCGATATTTGCCTCTCTATTAGTGATCACATAAATGGGTTTAATTAAATTCAGAGCATTCAGTGTTTGTCATATGTTTTACCATTAATTTCCATTTTGCTATTTGAACCAACTCTTCGTGGATAATATGAGGGTCTTTACGCGAATGGATTAGTTTAGGCAACTGTTCCCGAAACCTGAATAACGGACAGACATAGAAATGCTTTAATTTATTTGTTTTTAGAAGAAATGAGAGATTAAATAATTGAACAGATATTTGAATGCAATGATTATCAATGAAACAAAACCTCAGAAGTAATTCAATATTCACTAAACAAAGTGTTTTTCATTTAAACGAAATAAAAGCCAAGAAATCCGATTCAAAGATTGCATAAATTGATGGCAGATATCAAATGCCGGGCAAAACACGACTTCTTAGACAAGTATTCAAAATAGGTTTTGAATAAAACATCTTTTTATTTGATGCAAAAGTAGATTCCGATGGCATTCAAACTATTTTTCGTTACATAATTCCTAACAATAATCGGGAGAATTGAAAGAAAACAATGAGAAAGGTTTGGATTAAATCACTGAGAATTTGTCACATTTTGTGACTTTAACCCCAATTATTTGAATCAGTGAAAAAATAATTGAATACAAACACAACAAAAGGAAAACAAATGGTTTAATGTTATTTCAATTTTAAATAATTGAATCTTTTCTTTGAAACAAATCAATCGAAAGAAAGAAAAACAATTTAACTTCACTTAAGATTAATTCAATGTCTTCTCTATAATTAAATTGAAATACAATTGAAGTCTTACTAAATAGAGTGTAAATCACTAATTATTGATTAAATTCATATAAAATATTTAAACACAAATTGATCTAAAAATGAACTTGCTCAGTTTGATATACCAACGAATTTCACCCAAGCAAATGATGCTATCGATGTCCAGAATATCGGATTTATTTAATTCAGAGATACAAATGAATTGAAAATTTTGAAAAAACGGGGAATATTTCAATGAGAAGAGTGGTAACAATGGTTGTGAATGAGTGGAGAGCCCGCACAGAGTGAGGACCCGAACAGTGAGGCTGAGGTAAAAACAGTTTGATCTGTCAGTTTGAATATCTCTCGACCGACAGCTGTTCTGCTTTTTCCCAATAGATATTCCCAACCAACCGATAGAGTAGAGCACAGACTGTCAGATATCTTATAAACCAAGGCTTTAAACTGAATGACACATAACTGTCTCGAATGTCATTCAACTGCAATATTTGACTTCACAATAGATTGTAATTAGACTTAAGACATGAGTTCATTGTGTCTAAGATTACGTAATAATCATTACTGACTTTGAAAACGCGAAGTCAGGTAATCATTGAGTTAAGAAAATCAGCGAAAACTGAACGTCAAAAATGATATTCATTTGACATTCAATGGATACAAATGAATGGAAATCATAGCAATGATAGCACTGGGAGTACACACAACAAGTGGTTTATCACACATTTGTTGTGATTTCATTTTTTTTCATTCTTGGCTTTGATCGCAATATAATCTGTGAAATCTGTTACTAGAATTGTGTTAAATATCAGACACAACCAGAAAAACAAAACATTGAGAATAATATTGGGTTTGAGTCGTGTTTTAAAAGCAGATGTTTTCTCAATATATTAATCCAAATGTCTTTCAAAACCTTTATTTCACATCAAACTAAACAACTATTGACTCAATTATTCATTAAAAGAGTTAATTAAATATTAATAAACATATTTCTCCATATTTTATAGTAATTTAGTTAAAGATGTTTCAAATTTTATCTCTTTTTCTATATACTAATGAATTTTTTGTGAATAACTTAACTTGTTTAACTAAAAATAAATACTGAAATTAATAAGAAATAGGTGAAAGACCATTTGAGTTTGATAACAACTCTAATTTATCTATGAACCAGAAAAATGATTTTAACGATCACTTAGTAAATAAATTTATTTAACTAAATTGAGAGGTAATCAACAAAATTGAGCAAGCAATGACTACAACAAAAAAAGTGCTAGCTAATTTGACTGCAGAAGAGGAAAATCGTAAAAACCTTTTGCGGAATATCAGTAATAAATAACTCATTTGATTTATATGTAGTGATAATTGTTTAAAAAAGTAGTGTTTTGTCAATTGTTATGAAAGAGAATATTCTGTAGGAATGGAGCGAATCATAGAAAGGATAACATTATTCGTATATAACTTAAGTCTTTCTCAATAGAAAAACACCGAAAATAGAATTCCTTTGAAAAACAAGTTTTACTTCATAGCAATGCGAAGACTTTTTGAACGCAAACGGCAAACAATTTCCCCTTGAATTGCAACCAACACAAGGAAAATGTTGAAACACAGACTCACTTCGCAAACACAGTACAGACGCCAATATTTTCAATAAATTACTCGAAAGTCACACTGTTTTTGGTTCAATATTTCTTCGATATATTGATTGGAAATCATTTATTCAAATTATATATATTTTATTTACATCAAAGTTTGACGAACTCATCGCTGAAAACATATGTTTTTAAACACAATATGTAATTAAAAAAAAATTGTCAAAGATATCTCTCAAAATTTTGAAGGAGTGAATCAAATCCAAGGATTTCTATAGTTTTTTATTCAACAGATAAGACAAGTATTTCAGTAGAAAACGAGAAAAATATTTCAATAGAATCGCTATAGAAATTGATAAGAATTGTTTCAATAGTTGTTTCTCTATTCGTATATAAAACATGGTTTCATAGATAACTTATAGATTTAATATATGGATTCCAATTAGAGATATTCTCCATTCATATAATTCTTTCACTCAATTACGAGAAAATAATTTTATATTTGAACTAAAATTCTTGTGAAACAACTGACCAACAATTTTAATGATAATCAAATATTTTATTCTTATTTTTGTGTTGAAAATATTTGAATACAATTTTGGGATATAATTGAAGCGAAATTCAAAAATATAATTCATTTAAACGAAAATAAATCAATTTTGTGCTCAATTTTATTTAAACAAAGCATTTGGTTTCATATTAGAGACAAACGAAGAAAAAATAACATTTAGAGAATAATGTCGACTGAAAATCAAACTAATTGATTGAAGTAATGATGAAAATGAGCTATCTCAAATAGCTTTCAAATAGCCTATCTGATCTTTTCCAATAGCTTTCAGAATATTATTTACGTTTGTGATAAGATTGATCTTTCAAATGGTGTAATATCACGATAAGTTTTAAACCCAGTTTTCAATTTACAAAATCATTGAATCACTTTCTCATTGAGAAACACTATTTTAATACCAAATATAGTCTCAAATATGAGATAAATTATATCAAAATAATTACTATTAATGATATTATATCTCGATTGGAGTGGTCTTACATATGTGTACCCGATATTAATTGTGAGATAAAGACATTCGGAACAAACAAAATACAATTATTCATAGATTTAGTATTGTTTTTGTGATTGATTTGTCCATAACTGGAGTGTGAGTTCATTGAATAAAACATTGGTTACCAACAATTGCCTACACATTGGCTTTAATTACATTATTTGCATATCTATAAGGATTTGTCGACTTTTCATTCAATACATTAATGACAATCCAATAGACAAATAGTAACTACTGTTGTCTCTTAAAAATCTTCATTCATTTAGAATGGGTTTCGCCAAAAGTCTATGTTTTTAAGCCAACGATCGCTAAGATTTATAAATAATTCATTCATTTGATTGACTCAATTGACTCAAACTCTTAT
>JAQGBD010001782.1:0-13264 GCA_034698165.1 Punctoribates punctum | reverse complement strand
CCGGAACGAAATATTCCAAGTCGTTTAAGAAATATTTAAATTTTCCCCGGCTCCGTTTTTTTTGATCTATCTAATATTTGATGTCAAAAATTCATTAGTTTTCTGGAAATTCTTAAGAAATCTAATTTTTGTATTGAAGGAAAATATGTGACATAAATGCCAAGAAAATATTCCAAAGCTTTTATCCCATTGTCTAATGTGTTAATAAGAGTTTCAAACTTAATATTTTTCTTCACAATAACTCATTTGAATTCTTATGGATCGGGTCTTAAATAAAGCAAAGGATTAGTTCTGTTTTCATAAAGAATTTGAAAAATGAGTTTTGAAATTAAAATTATTTTTAGTTTACCTCTCATTGAGTTTATTCATTATTCTTAATTTGAACTCAAATTTTGTTTATGAATGAAATACATGTATTATATTAAATATTTTATATAATTAGTTATTCAGAATATTAATAGTTTTGACAGAAAAATAGTTTTTTCAAATAATGACATAAATTCTGTTTGATATGTATTTATTTGAATAACTATTCTTCAAACGATTTAATTGTTTTTCAAATACAATTACATTAAAATATCATTCAATACAAAAAATATTTCATTTGTGTTAAGAAAGAGTCACTCCTTTTATTGTGAATTCATTTCATAATTGAATGAAATGAAAATTTGATAAAAACTATGCTTTACTGTAAATATTGACTTACTTTTGACTGATATAACAATTTCAGAGTAAACTGCTTTAGAATTACACAATTTCTATAAAATACTAATGAAAACAAAGTTATCTTGCAATTATTAATAGCCAGTGATGCCCAATGGGGTTATTACACAAATAACCCCCAGAATTTTTGGTGGGTGCGAACCTCTTTCGATTTGGTCAGAAAAGGTCGTCTAATCATTATGTCAGTATGAGACAGCATGAGCAAGCACTAGATCAGTCCAGGTTCAAGCATTGCACAAAACCATCTCCTGATCCCCTCCCAAAGAAAAAGGTTTTACCCTACCCTCCCTCCCCTAACTAGAGATGAACACTGATTAATAGCTTTTAACTGAATTATATACTAAATTAAATTATCGTTTGACAACCTGCAAGAAATTGGCAATTCTTTTTAAGTTGGATCAATTAAGCCCATGGATTGGTGTTTGATAAGACTTCTCCATTATTTTATTGTTATCCAAAGTTATACGACCTATAAAACAATCATGTTAATATACTATGATCCCCAAAAGTTATTTGACTTATTTTCCACCGATTGTATCACTTCCCCGCTGGACCTTGATGTTTGCTTAAGTTTTTAGATGATAACTATTATTAAGTTCATGGTTAATCTTCTCAAATATCAAAATAAGCAAGATTATCAGTGCTTTCAATTGTAGGGAACACCTCTGATATTATTGGAGTTTATCTCAGAGTAACACTAAATGTTTGCTCACATTTATATAATTTAAACAATATTTCCATTTTATTATATTTTCATCGACTCTTTTTCATATTGTTTGCGAAATTTATATTGAAGAAGAGCATGGACATATTCGATAAAATTTGCTTTCATTTCTATGGCTTTTAAACGGATTTTACAATGTTTTCATGTTTTCATCAGATTATTGAAAACCCGTTTGTTTGTGAAATACTGGCGACAAAAGGATTTTGATTTTCCATCTGATTGGGGAATGCCTTCAGTGATGTCAGTGCCTTTACCTCTCATATTCATTATTGTTTTCTAAAAATAAATCATCGAAAGTCATGTCGGCTTCTATTACCAGACAGTCTTCAAATATAACCACAATTTGAGTACAACACTGGTAGACATAAACTGGTTGGCGAAGAGCACAGGGCGTAGAGCGACATATTCTGGGCTCACACTTGAATAGATGTTAATATTTGTTGTCTTCAATGACACACTTATTTTGCTGCAAAACATTGTCATCAAAATAAAGTGTTAATTGGATTTTGAGGTAAATATCGATAATTAATAATTAATTATTAATTACATTGACTCCAATATGAAAATTAGTTTTCCAATAATATCTATCAACTTTTTTTAGCAAATTTGCATTTTATTCTGTGAGTCATTTAGTGTATACTTTGAAAATTTGAGGCAAAAACTAGTTTTCATTAATTATTATTATTACTAAGAATTAGTGATTCATTTGTGGTATAATTAATTGAATTCGTGTTTTATGGTATAAATAATTAATTTTTATTTTTCCTGCAATTATTTGCAGATTTTCAGGCAATTACCAGTTTATCAAAATAAATAAACTTTCGAACTAATCGACAAAAAAGTGGATTTCTATCAATAGAGTTGTCTCTAATTCGAGACAAGAGTTTGTTTGTTATCTCTTCTAAAGAAAGACAAAAACATTGACTGCAGGAGTCATCCGTGTCTTTCGTGTTATACATCATATCCAATACGTCACTCATTTTCTTGAGATTCCCCTCAACTTTAGACAAGAGCTAAATGTCAAAGAAGAGGAGAAGACTTTCCTTTTGAAATCATTTGTTGATTATTCTGTGCGATAGTATGTCTGAAAAAATATTTTTTGAAAACATTTCACTCATCACTGTTATTGAAAAAACATGAATTCATCGTTAATTGGGGACAACCACCAAATGAACTTCTCTTCTATTCAACCTCTACTACCTCTGGTCTTAAAAGGGCATCACTACCAGAAGTTGGGACAAGACCTGCCTATCCTCGTATTGTATTCGCTTACCTGTATTCTGGGTCTGTTTGGCAATTCTCTTGTTTGTTATGTAGTGTTCAGTAGAAAAGTGACCACAACTACATACATATTGATCGGTAATCTTGCCATCAGTGATATTTTGGGATCCGCTACCATTCCAAGTAATTTAACACAAAATTGTTTTTTTTCAAAATAATAATAATAATAATAATTTATATTTTCCCTCATATTTAGGCCAATGGCTATTCTGTTCGAAATATGTGCTTGATCAATATGGGGAACGAGGCTGTGGTCTGATGAAGTCATCTCAAATACTATCCTATTATATCTCAACGTTCACAATGACTGTTATAGCCTTCGACAGGTACCGGATAGTTACCTATCCATTAGGTCCTCGTATGAGGCCGTGGCTGCCCATAGTTCTCATTTGGATTATATCAACCCTTTGTGTTTCACCAACAATGGTGTCGATGAGAATATCGGAATATTTTACTACAAATCGTCTTATTTATTGTCGAATAGTATTTCCTTCGAGACTCTTCTCAAAGTCTTTGTTTCGCAAATTCAGAGCCACTTTCGTTTTGGTCACACAATATGTCATCCCTTCCACCGTTTCTGTGATTCTATACGCCTTATGTCTGAGAAAAATCATTTCTCGGAAAAGAATCGGTAAAATTACTCTGAAATTTAATTATTTCGCATTCAAAAGATTGATTAGTTGTGGGGTTAACCCAAACCCAAACACATTAAAAATAAAAACTATTATATCTTATTCTGTAAATAAAATTCCCATCAAATATAGTTGAGCTCAGAATTGTCACCCAATCATCCTTTTGATCTCTATTTAATAATATTAGTATTCAAACATCGGATAAAAGAAAGCCTTGAATTGTATTTTAAATAATAACTGTGATATTAAATACAATTTTGCGATAAATCACTGAATGAAAGGGAAAATTCATATAATATTCAAGGCATTAATTTTCAGTTCAATTTATTCTAATCTTATCTAATTTTTGAAAAAAAACTTATAATTGTCTCCCAATATACATATATAGGGGCTGTAACTGACCAACAGAGCAAAGAATTTTATAGATCTAAGCGCCGGACTATTAAGATGTTGACAATCGCTTTATTGGCGTTCATCATAGCCTGGATGCCCGTCCATATGGTCCATGTCGTAGACTTTTATATAACACCTTTATTGGGCAATAACTGCAACTCTTCGTATTACTATCTGTTCTTCTATTGGTTGGCAATCAGTTCCTGTAGTTTCAATCCTTTCATTTACTGTTATCTCAATAAAGACTTTCGATCGGCGGCTAAATCAGTGCTCTTCTGTCAGAGAAGACAAACAGACAGAACTCGGGAACGACTGCAGTCGAAAAGTTCAAGAGGTTCCCGTCTCAGTTCAAACACAGGATCGTCCATATTTTACCTTAATCACAATTTCCATATTGACAAAGAAGATGATCCGCCCAAAACTTGAACATGCTTAATTTCTTACCTTTCATCAATATAATAATTCACATAAAACGAACAAAAATTTAAATTGTATATATATTGACCAAGTTCATTTGATCAATCATTTGTAGTATTAAAATCGAATATATTTACTTAACCAAAATGAGCATGTATCATAATTTAAGGGTAAATTCATTGAATAAATTGTATTTATTTTCTGATATTTTCAAAAATATGATTTCAATGATTCGCACTTCAAATATAGAGAAACTCTTATATATCAAAATTAATATATGAAAATAAAATTTTTTTATATTCATTGAAAATCAAATATTGAATTATAAAATGAATTGTATCAAGCACATAGTTTTCATAAGAGCAAACAATTTAAACATATTTAATGGACTAAATATTCTCAATATTTCAATGGCCATGCATTATGCAAGATCACCTTATATTTGATCTTCAATATGTAAAATATTGACTTAACTAGTGACCAAGATCTTAAACTATATGATCTACTTGTAATCGATTTATAGAAACAATTTATTGCCGTCAATAAAGTGTTTCTGATAACTTTTCTGACCAAGAATCCAATCAACATAAATATTTACTTGTTTTGGGCTCCTGGTTCTTCTAAAAATATTCAGTTCAATTCACTTGATCATGTCAACATATTAAGAATGCATTTATGAGTTATATGAAAAATAACATGCTCAACTCTTTCCATTTAAATATTTTGAGCAATTTTTGCGTCATTGGCTTCAATTAGAGTTTATAAGTGAATTGACCAAAAGCCCAGCCATAAGGCTATTCCCAAGCAATTCATCTGATAATCAATTAGAAGAGTTTATGACTATTATTGAGAACTTCGGTATATAAACGGATTGAACGCCTTTTCTCTGTTTCACTTCCAATCTATTCGTTTGGAAAACAGAATATTATTTGACTTCAAGTCTTGAGTTATTAATAAAAATTTCAAACAATAATACAAAACAAATCTATTATTAGTTAAATATTTATAATAATTTGAGTATAAAAGAGAGCCGTTTATAAGTATAGGTTAATCCCGATTCTGTCTCATAATAAGTGAGACTCTTCTCAACAAAGTATTGAGTCTTAATATTGAGTATGTTTTCTATTATTTGAAATCTGTTTACGAATTTGTTATATTCCTAATTGAGAGCTCTATTTTGTCGAAGTGAAACGTCTTATTAAATTGCAACTCATTCAAAAAGTAGTCTTGGTCTGAAATGTCCAGATTGTCTCAGTTGGTCACCTTATTCTTCATTTGGCTGATTGTCAACCGATGTTTGGCAAACTTTGAAGTTTGTAACGACAGCCCTATCCGAAAGCCGCCCCGTTTCGGGAAGAGAATGGATTCGGATAACTATGAAATGATCAGAATCAAGGAGAGTCAGCCGTGTTTCAAGAGGTCAGTCATTCCTGCGGTTAATTTCGAAGATATGAGGACTTCGAAGACAACCAAAAACGATAAAGTCTTAGAACTGCTTCTAATGGATTGGATCAAAACCAAACTCAAAAAAGACTTACAAACCAACTGACAGTTGATTCAAATTTATTCGATAGTCATTTTAGAACTGATATTGGTAACTAGATCATTTTATTTATCCAATTAACTCTCATAATGATTGGACAAATAAAGTGTAATCAATAGATCAAACTTATAATGAAAATCAAATTAATAAAAAGTTTCAATTAAAAGGTTTTGATGTATAAACAGTGATAATAATCGAGGAAAAAGTTGTTTCTTATGTAATTTGATTATTAATAATGTTTTTGTTTATATATCAATACATTTAATTTGTTAAATGAGTTATTCATATATTTGTAGAAAGAGATCAAAGATTTATTCAACTTATATATAAAGAATAAAATGTATTTATTTGTTTTGAATTCTAATAAGTAAACCCATAGAAAATATTGTTAAAATACTGGAGACCATGCTTATTTTATAATGAATAATAAATAAATTTATTTAATCCTAAGATTTATTAAACGAAAGAATAAGTAAAACAATGAGTTTTTTCAGTTAAAATCAAAGAAATCGCGCGAAAAAAGAGACAAAAATTTGATTTAAATATTAAGTAAACTTTGGATTAATTGGAAATCGTTATAAAAGTTATAAAAGTGTATCAAATAATTGTGTGACAAATATCTGAGTAAAGACCAGAAGAATGTGTTCTTTTTGTGATATGTTTTGCGATTATTGTTGTTTTTGTTGTCCAAAGAAATTCGAGAAAACAGAATATAAACGAAACAAAAAACTCAATGAATTGGATTCAATGACTCCATCAAAGAAGTCCGGCGTCTGGTCGACGGCCAGTAATCCATTGAATGTTAAGACCGAAGATATTTCAGACTTTTATAGGATTCCAAACAAGGAATTCAAGACAGAAGAGGATCTGATTAAGTCATTGGGCTATAAGATCAACAGTTTCATAGATTCCGGTGCTTTTGCCAGCGTTTGGTCGGCTACTCATCTTTCATCCGGTGTTGAGATTGCGGTGAAAAAGGTTGAAATTCCTGAAGAGTTGGACGAAAGGACAGCCAAAAAGCGGAAAAATCTATTCAAAGACATTAAAAACGAATTATATGCGATGCAAAACGTAAGGCACCGACACATCATTAAACTCATTAACCACTTCGTCATCGTTTGCCCCGAGAAGACCACACTCTATATACTCATGCAATTAGCAAAAGGCGGGACTCTCTCCAAAATGTGCGACCAATTCGGGCCCTTCTCGGAGAACACCTGCAAAATATGGTTCGCACAGATGTTGTCAGCTCTGAGTCATGTCCACAGCAAAGGGATGGCTCACAGAGACCTCAAACTGTCGAACATTCTTTTGGACGAAAACAGGGATGTCCTCATTTCGGACTTCGGTATGAGTCGACTCGTGTGGCGCCCGTCTCCCAATCAAATACTAATCTCGAAGACCTTCTGCGGAACCCCTCCTTATATGTCACCCGAACTTCTGATGCAATACAAACCGGAGTCAGAACTCAAAGTCGGATATAACGCTCTGGCAGTCGATGTTTGGGCGCTGGGAGTCATTCTCTACAAACTATTCAACAAAGAGTATCCCTTCCCTCAGAATAGACGTAAAGCTATTAAAGCCATGAATCAAAACCACTGGAAGTTCAGTAAATATACTGTTTCTCAGCCGAGCGCTGATCTCAAAGACATTCTGAACAAAATGTTTGAACCGAACCCTAAAAAGCGTAACAAAATCGATGACCTCAAGAATCACAAATGGATTCAAAAGATGTTTGAAGATATCGAACAGAAGAGCCTTAAATTGGAGGACATTAACAAAGGACCGCCTAATCAATAGTCAATCAATAGTTCTGATAATACTTTTAACAAAATATCAAACATTCGGTCATTTGTTTCATACTTTTCATAGAATTCTATATTTGTTTTACTTATGATTACATAAAATACTTTTCGTTTCATTAATTTCTAATAAAAACCTTTCTCTCAATTCATATTTGAATTGATTACAACTTTTTTGATGGGTTTTCACTTCTCTTACTATTGAGTGGACCCGACATTTGCTAACATACTCTTCAAGAAGTTGTTTCTCAAGTGATTTGAAAACAAATTTGTAGAAAGAAATCAAAGGTTTTATTGAAATTATTTGAAGAAAAAGATTGAAATCTATTTATTTGTCGATAGTTTTGAATCGTCTTAAGTAGAAAATATTGATCAGAATTCCGGTGCAAATGAGTATCGCTTTGTCTTCGGGTGGGATCACTTGGGGAACGCCTACTCTGATGTGGTGCTCCTCTTTCAACACTCGATTCAAATCAATTTTCTCGAACCGTTTAATAATAGTTCCGATGGATTCCAAAGAACTGTTAATTATATCGAACTCATGTCTGATCGTTGAGTCACCCATTCTTCTGATGATATATCGCTTCTTCTTCTCCTTGGGATCAGTTATGACGAACTCTACGGTCCTCTCAAACCAGAAGCGATTCTGTTTCATACGCGCGACCACTACTCCCGGCGGACACTCAAAGTCTGCCCGAAGAAGACCAAAGAGAAAGCATTTCCAGTGTTTCTTAATGACCAACACTTTGCGAGAGTACTGATCGACAATATTAATAGTGAAGGAGCGGTAGGAGGTTGTCCTCCTATTGTGTTGAGTCCCGATAAAGAAGAGCTGTTGAAAGTCGGCATTTCTTAAAGTCATCCAATTTTTAGTGAAATTATTGTCTTCAGTGAAAGTGTCGATAATTCTGATGTTGTCATAGATATAGAATTTCCTCAACTTTTCAATGCATTCGAGACCGGCTTTCACTCTGTCTTTCCTCTGAATCTTGTCCTTAGGCTTAAGCATCCACTCGGGTATACCTCCAGTGATGTGGTCGACCTCCACATCAACATCAGATACAACTTTCTGAGGGGTAACCAACTTTGGAGTAGTCGTTAGTTTTTCCTTCTCTTCGCCGTCCGATGGCTTATCGGTTGCGCTTTCAGTGGTCTTCGGAGTCGAAGAGGAATTATCCTTCACTTTGGTTCTCAAATGAGAGTAAACCAGTCTATGAATAGATGGCATCGGAGTATACTTTCTCTTCGGTGAGCGATGAATGATATGTCCGGAGATCTCTTTGTTTGCTATCTTTCTCTTCAGGATCTCCTGTTCGTCGTCTTCGAAATCATCAGACTTTTTGTTATCATCCCTTATATGGCTGTCCCACCAATTGCTTTGTTCGCTTTGATTACTGGACACACTTTTTTCGGTTTCATCACTTGTATTGTCTTTTGATTCTTCGATATTAATGACTAATTGTTTAGAATCTGTCGATTGTTTGACATTTGGTGTCTGTCCTGTCTGTCCGACGGCGACCTCTTTCTGTTTGACATTATTTTGATTCTGTTTCGAAGATTGTTTAGACTTTGATATTGCGGTCGAATCGGAGATAATTTTAGTTGAGTTCTGTTTTGAAGACATTTTCTTTCAATTTATTTGAATCAATAATTGATTTGAAAATTAATGCACGAAATGAGTGATTATTTCAATCATTTATTTGAAACTCAAGTCAACTGTCAATCAATTGTCAGTCAATTGTGTTTCGCTTATTATTGAAGTTTTATTTGATTTCTGAATAACTGATAAAACTTTGAGTAACTTTGATATCAAGATATGGACGACGATAACGACGACCAACAGGTGTTCCGTCAATTGAATCCATATAAAGTCAATCCTCCGGCCATTCTTGCGGACAACGAATTGATTGATCACAATATTAGGTATAAAACATCTTTCGTTAACCACTTTGGGGTTCAAATACTGAAAGAACTTCCAATGGGTGACAAAAATCACGTGTTTTGTACGGTAACCCTATTCTCTTCATTTGGTAAGAATTGTATATAAAAGTATTGATCCCTTTATGTGGTGTTCCTCTTATCAAAGCAATGCTATACATCGGCACCGGATTCAAGAAGAAAACAGACTTAGAGAACCTGGTTGTGGCCAACTATGGCAACGTATTCATCACTGAAAAGGAGTTGACTGTTCTTCAGTCAGTTATTCAAATGTTTGCTTACGAAGAGCTAAAACTTCGGCCCAATTATCAGTTGTTTCACGTGATTCGTCTTCTGGTCGACCAAAGTGTCAAATGTTCGGAAAAATTCAAAGTTTTGGTCAAAAGATATTTCAATGTAGACATCGATGTAATAGATTTCGGAAGAGATTGGGATATCATTGGCTCACAAATCACTCAATTGATTCGAAGTGAACTCAATCGCAGTGATGTCCAAAGTTTTAACTCAAAGTTTGATAATCGGACACAATTTGTTATTATGACTGCTGTCGACTTCAAAAGTAAATTCATTAATTAGATTCAGTTTTTAAGACGTTTTTCCCTTTTTTTAGGCAAATGGGAAATAGAGTTCCCCTCGAATGAGATCAGAGAAGAGTATTTCTATAATGAAAACGAGAGGACATCCGTTCAAATGATGGCAATCCGTAACCGAAAATTTAGATACGGGTTTGTGAATGATTGGGACACACATGTCGTGGAAATCCCTTTCGCCCGAAAAAGTTTGTCTTTTTTCCTACTTTTGCCGAAAACAGTGGAAGGAATGGAAAGACTGTTGACTACAATGAAAGCGAACGACTTCTATGGCGAGACATTCAACTGCTTATCCGACTCCAAATGTGATCTGTTTTTACCGAAATTCAAACTCGAATGCGATTACGATTTCGCTAAACTCTACCACAATCTCAAAGTCTTCAAAACTAATACAGAGTTTAAAGAAATCCAACACAAAGTCAAAGCAAATAATGTCTTACATAAAGTAATCTTTGAAATAACTAACAGTGGTGTCGAACCCGGCGATAGTCCTAATCAAACAGTTGGGGACAGTCCTCATATCATTAGAGCCAACCATCCGTTCGCTTTTATCGTAATAGACAACCGAACCTGGTCATTCGTCTTCATGGGAAAAGTCCACTCTTTATGATCGAAAAGACTTATTATAATTAGATTTATATTTTCCTTTGAATTCAATTTATTTATTCTTTGAATAAAAATACATCTTTTGATTTTCTCAAAATTTCTAATAACATTTAATGATATGATCAAGGTGAGTCACTATTAGTGTTGGCACTATTATCGGTTATTAATGGTGTGAAAGGAATCTTCAATTTTTTGTTCTTCAGTTGTCTTTAGACTATTCCTATCAAATGCTTCTTTGGCTGATCGAAAAAGTTCTGAAGCCATAGGAATACCGGTCTGTTTGACCAGTTTATAAAACAGACACAAATTGTTCTGAAGAAGAACATAAGGTTTGTCGAACTCGACTATCCGTCCCGCGTCCAGCACTAGAACTCTGTCTGAATCGATGATTGTATTGAGTCTGTGAGCGATGGTCAGTACCGTACAGTCGGCAAAGTTCTGGCGAATTGTTCTCTGAATGAGAGAATCAGTTTTGTGGTCGACATTAGCGGTGGCCTCGTCTAAGACTAGTATTTGATTTCGTCTGAGTATAGCTCTGGCCAAACAAATCAGTTGTCTTTGACCGACACTCAGATTTCCTCCGCTTTCCGATAACTGATATTCCAGTTTTCCGGGCATTTCATTGACAGCTTCTTTGAGTTGTACCTCTTCTAAGACATCCCATATTTTGTCCTCTGGGTGTTCGTCAAACGGATCCAAATTCTTACGAAGAGAGCCAATAAAAGCAATCGGATCCTGAGGAATGATTGACATCTTTTTCCTGAGGTCGTGAAGACCAACACTTTTGTAATCGATTCCATCGATTGTTATCTTCCCCTCGATTTCATGCATTCGGAAGAGTGCGGTCAGAATAGAACTCTTTCCGGCACCGGTTCTGCCGACTATTCCCACTTTCTCTCCGCCTCTGATCACGCAATTCAAGTCTATTAGAGTAGGTTTGGGGCTATTCTCATAAGTTAAGTAAACACTCTTCAGTTCAATCCGTCCCTCTTTAGGCCAATCGAGAGGAGGCTTTTGAACGCTTTCCAATTCTGCCTCCGATTCTAGTTTAGAATATTCAAGAATTCTCTCGACTGATGTCATCTGGTTTTCCACTTCTGCTGATTGTCTGACTCCCCACTGAGTCATACCAGTCATTCCCAAAGCCATTGAAAAAGCGAGACCAGCATCTCCTCCGGGAATTCCTATTCATTAAAGAGATTAAAAAACAAATAACCGAATCGTCTAATGGTTGATACCGTCGTAGAAAATCATGAGAAGGAGTGCCACTAAAAATATGTATATCACACAAATCCAGTCCATCATAACTCCTAAGACACAAAGTTTTGTTAATTGTGTTTTAGTGTAAACGGATTTAAATACCTAAGGCTCGGGAGGCACAGAAGCACATGACATAAGTGGCTGTGTGGTCGTTCTGATACCTGTAGTATTGCTGACGGAACATATGCTGTGCTCTGAACGCGCGAATTGTGGCCAATCCGTTGAGGGTTGTGGTCATGTGGTTATACATTGGACTCCGAGCTATTAAATCGATTTCATCTTTAATTGTATTTTCAAACATCGAATGCAAGATATTTACCCATATTTTCAAATCTTTTCAAATCTCTTCCGGTTTTGATATAAATTCTTCTGATTTGAAGGATCAGAACAATCATAACCACCGCCGGAATAATCAGATAGGGATTGACTAACGCCACCACAATTATAGATCCAATAATTTGTGTTACAATCTGTTGAAAAGATTATTCATATTATTTATTACTTATTATATGAGTATTCGATTAAATATTGGGAACTGATTTACAAGATTCAAATCGTAGGCACATAACGGCAACTGTTCGTCAATTATTCCGACATCTTTTGTAAACCGATTAAGAATTCGTCCTTAAAATCAACAGAAGATTCAATAAAAGTGGTCTGACTTTAAATTTTTTCATCATTTTACTGACCGACGGGATTGTTGTCGAAGAAAGCGATCGGAGCTCTCATTAGACGAAAGAATATGCGATTATGTAAATTAGTTGAAGCGATTATACACATCATGAAGAAAGTGGCCGAACGGATGATCAAAGTAATGAATGTCATTCCGATTAATACCGAATATATTATTATATTATTTGTTTGATCGATGGTTTGGGTCTCATTCCTCTCATCCTCTTTATTAGTCCTAAAAAAGACAATAAATTAGTGCTTTTTTGACTCAAATTTTCATACCATTCCGATAACCAAATATCGCTATAATGAAAAAGTCCCTGAGAAATGAGAGTTGATAAAATGGCCATGGTTAAAAGAAAACTTCCGGCGCCCGCTCTGATGTAATTCCAATAGACTTTGGCGTTAATTGAGCCGAAAGAACGGCCCTCATCTGCCAGTTGGGGTTCACTCACCTGTACGTCAACCTAAAAATCAAACCAATTATTGTTTGAACAAAGTTTAGTTAATAACCAGACCTCGGATTTAGTGGAAAGTGTGCTAATTGTGCGCTTTCTGGCAATTATTTGTTCGGCAATAAGAAGTTCTTCGCTTTTGGACTCTTCCTTCTTCTTTTCTTTCTCCTTCTCTTCACTGATCAATGACATGAAATCAATACCTTGCTCCGTCAGCTCATTAAATGA
>JAQGBD010001781.1:0-13267 GCA_034698165.1 Punctoribates punctum | reverse complement strand
TCTCTCTCCACAAAAACGATGGCTTCGTTAGGAATTCAATGCTAACGATAAGGCCAACTGAGAAGAAATTTATTGACTATTCCTGTGCTTATTCTGTGCCCATTTCTTAGACTATGTCTTTCCAATTCATACATAAATTCCAAACACTTTTTTGTATAAGTGTTGTGCACCGACTGTTTGGCCAAATCGATCGCTTTTGAAGCGAAAACGCCAATCCTTTAACTCAGAATTAACTCTGGGATCAGATTTTTGGCACAGTTTTAGTGGTATTTCTTTTCTCATTTAATTGTAATTTTGGTTTTCTATTCAGTCAATGGATTCCAGTCCTTAAGTGGGAGCGCAGGTGTGTTATGAATACGACATCCAATGAATTGAGGAATTTTTGCGCCAATTTTTTACCACAAATTCACTTAATTCAGAAGTAAATCCTTTAACCGATTCATTAATCAGTTGTTGTAAGAGTGATTCATCATTGATTTTGAGGCATTATCTTGCTTATATTTAGCTAATCCATAGTTTATCCATGGTTGGATTGTGTACTAGGCTGGAAAGAATCAATCTGGGTGGATTCCAACTTCACCAGGTAATCAGTGCCAGGATTTACAGGAAAAATAGTCTCAGATATAATTCCAGATCAGTTTTACATTTGAAAAATGTTGTAGCATGCTCAAACCAATAAAATTCGAATTCGCATTTGTTTGACACAGCTGTACAAGGCAATTTATTGATAGATTTTGATCGGAAATTGTCAAAAGCCCTGAACTCAACGATATATCTAAATGACATCAAACGAAATATTGACTGACTTTTCAATAAAAGGCTGTATTTTATAGGAATTCCACTCTCGGAGGGAAAGACATTAAAAAATGAGTTTAATATTCGTATTGACATCAAAACAGAACTCAAAGGAAACGACGGTTACATAAAAACATAATTTATCACAAATAGAGGCAAAACTTTTTTCTAATAGAATATCAATATTTTTGATCAAATTTCGTCAGTGATGGGCAAAGGGTGGACTTATAGAGCGAGTGGGCACTCAATACCCACTGAGAGCACCAAGATTTATTAAATATCTCAATCTTTGTCGTTTAAATTTATCCAAATAAAGACCAGACAAGAGGGGTATGGCTTCGACCAAAAATGAAACTTAATTTTTGATACAGAGTACCTTGATACCTTGATATAGAGTACCTGGCTTATCACTGCTTAAAGGCAAAGAAAATCAATTAATTGCAAGATACAAAATAGGGATTTAGTAAAATGATTGCACCTTGCTCTTATTCAAGGATTTTCCATACAATACTCTTATTTCGATTGTGAGTATAAAACGAACCGAATATTTGATTAATTGATAGAAACATATTTTTTAGAAAAGTTTATTTTTTTCAATCAATTTTATTTCAGAGCTCAGGGGATAGGGTTGAGCTCAACTTGAGTACAGCACAACCACATACTCTTACCAGTGATGACAAATAGTTAAATACTTCGATATTTTTGGCCATCAATTAGTCAACAATGGTTTAAGAAAAATAGTCTTTCCTTTCATCTAATCTCAAGATATTTCTTGCGATACAATGAGCTCTCTCTCTCTCTCTCTCTCTCTCTCTCTCTCTCTCTCTCTCGCTCTCTCTCTCTCGCTCTCTCTCTCTCTCTCTCTCTCTCTCTCTTGAATTTTGAAAATCTATTAAATTTTTCTCCACTTATTTCTTGTGAAAAATTATTCCAATTTTTGATAAATGATTTCATTTGTCATAACATAGAATGAAAATAAAGTCTTTATTGTTCCCATGAAATTAGAAAATTTCGAACTTTGCTAGATCAACACTTCTGACGTATTAGAACTAGGTAGTTCAGCTAGGATAAATGGCTATTTATATAATCTTCAACATATTCAATAAGAAACCAATTTATTTGATGAGGTTTTTCATTTAAATCTAGAACATTTTTGTCAGAATTTCTACCAATATTAAATATAAAAGTTATCTTGCCACAATAAGAAAATGAAGTCACCAATGAAAATGAGATAAAACACTTAAAGAAAAATCAATAAGAATTAATTAATTCTATGAAATATATGAAATCTATGGAAAAATATAATAATTTTCATAAACTTAGCGGCGGTTCAATGGAGTGGAAAAATAATGGCACTAATAGTAGTTCATTCTGTGCGATGAGATACCATTCCAAGTGCTGAGCAAATCATTTTCTGCCCATATTTTATAGGATGTGATGATTTTTTTGCGTCAATTTAGCAAAAAATATATAATAATATGCGTTAAACAGTTTTTATTCGCTCCAAAGCCGGCTCCAAATGGGAGAGGGATAGAAGGATATGAAGATTATATTACTCCAGATTTATATATTATTTTCAAACATCGATTCCTAACACATATATTATACACTCATATACTCTAAAAAACTGATATGAATTTAATGCTTAAATGTGTTTCAAAGGCAAAGACCTCTTTTGGCGTGAAATCAATATTTACTGTCATATCTGTTCTGATAACCAATGGATTCAATATATTCTGTGCTGGTTTTTCTGCTGGATATTTATTAGAAGCACAGGATATTTATATCTTTCTGTGCGATAAATACCACACTTTTTCTCTTCTCTCGGAGTAATGGATATAATCTTAAACAAACACAAACAGTGAATTATCGAGGTTTAAGTGCGTGAAAATAGTAGTCGGTAGTCCTCGGTAATCACCAAGTTTTTTGGCCGTTTCTTGATAAACAGATCAATAGATCGTGACGCAAACCCGTTTGATCTTGGTAAACATTGACCGGTAAAGAGATTGGGAAATTTCCATAAAAATTAATGATATTTGGATACGAAATTCAATCAGTAAGTCATCCATTTAGTCATGTTTTGCTCAGAACCCAGTCTTAGTGTGAGTGCTCAGACCTCTGGCCAACCCCACTGTCCACTGAATCATAGGCTGAGAAACAAAATGTGAAGAATTTTATAGTTTTCCGATTTGAAAGCAGTTTTCAAAAGTATTTATTTTATTTTTAAGAACTTATTCGAGTTTTTAGTTTTTTTAGTTCATTTGATAGAAATCTTTTTCAAACCATTCGCTGTTTTGCGTAAAAATATATTCACAAAGAATTTAAAACAAATTTTTTCAAAACTCAAATTGACGTTAACTTTCAAACAAATGGCTATTTATTCGTAAAACAAATCTAAAAGAAAACTGTTTTTGCTTACAAAATGAGATTTTTTTCCTTGTGTTAAAAAAACGTTTTGCTCAGTTTATCTTCAAATTTTCAGAATATTCTCTCTCTCTCTCTCTCTCTCTCTCTCTCTCTCTCTCTCTCTCTCTCTCGGATTTTGCAAAACTATTTCTATCATTTGGTTAACAAATATTTGTAAATTGTTTTTTTTAAATGTGAATAATTTCGATGGGATTTCATCCCTAAATGTCTGTTCCCTTCTTCTGATGAATTGCTGTAAATTGAATTCTAATCTGAGTTTAGAATCTATAAAATACATGATTTTTTTAGATTTGAATTATAATTGAATTTTAATTACATTTTTCTTCTCTATAATCCTTTTGATAACGACTTCAAATAATCTCTAAAAACAAGTTTTTGAAAGTAATTCAAACTTTTCTTTTGTTTGAAATGAAATTCTGTACGAAATTCTTATTTTTTTTATCTTATATACAGATATACAGAATATTCTGTATTTAAAAAGAAAACTGGAATCCAATCAGAATTCAGTTCGACTGAAGATATTCATTGGTTTTCTTCAACTCTTTTAAGCCTTCGATCTCCGGATCATTAGATTTAAATAAATTTATTCCTGGATAATAAAAATTCCAAATTTTATGTAAAAATAAAAAAGTTTTCAAACACTTGAAAAATATTCGCACAGAATATAAACTTTTGAAAAACCTTTTCTTTTTTTAAACAGAAATATCTGGAAAATCGTTAATCAATATATCCAGCAGAAAAAACCTTTTCATATAACCCTGGTTTAAAAATAAGTGAAAATCGATTCTAATTATGAAAAACTCTGGCAATTAATTAATGGATTTTTTGGTCGAAAAGCGTTTTAAAAAAGAAATCAATTCATCATTTCATAGAGTAATTAAAATTAGGCCCTAATCTGACTATCAATTGCAAGATGAAAGCACTCAATCACGAGATTGAGTAAATAAATTGAGTTCTTGGCACAGAAAAAACATTGAAAGATAGTAATTATTTTCAATTCGTATTAATTAAAGTCATTTTCATTATCTCTTTTTTCAATATAATCGAGAAAATGATTACTCGAATAATCAATTCCTCGACTTCTGTATTGAATTGAATCCAGAGTTATGTGAAATGAATAGTAATTTCTCTGCTTTTGATTAAGCACTCATTCAGGCCTTAGAAAACTAATCAAGGATAAAAATAAATAATCAATGAAAGGAAAAAGGAAAAAACCCAAATTAGCCGGCTCGAACAAAACAATAAACAGCACTTTGATTAGAAAGAAAAAGGACAGAATATCGAAAATTCTACACATTTTGATAAACTCGATAATGCTGTATTTCCCTAATTAGCATGATACTTTAATTATGTTAATTGATGTCTTAATTATCTTTCGACAGATAATGAAAAGAGAATTAAATTGAGAGAAGAAATAACTGAAAATAACTCATAAACTGAAACATAGGAACAGAACAACAAAAATAAAGAATTTTTTCCCATAACTAAAACACAGAATAATAGGTCTGAAAAATAGGAATAATTAACACAATTCTCTGATTGTCATATATCAGGAAAATATGTCCTCTAATTAAGAGCTGTGGAACGGTATGTGAGCCCAGCATTTGTAGCTCAACATGATTTGCAGGCATAAAAAACTATGGAATTATCCTCGAAGTTGTCTTTTGGGAAATTAATTTCAATCCAAAACATGTAAGAAGTGATGAGTAGAAGAGACGACTCAATTAAAGACTAAAATTAACCACTTCTTCATTATCCAGTTCTTTATTTACTACATTTATTCTGAGCGCCCAAATAATTAACTAGCTCTAATGCACAGATGTAATTCACCAAGATAATTATTTATGATTAATACCTCTTCTGGTTTCGCTATCAACACTTCCCGAATACACTTTCAATCTAGTTGAAACAAATCAGTATAGCTCGATTTAATAAGGATGTTACCATGCTGTTTTATTTCATTTGCTTAATGGCCACTCACTGCTGATTATTGCGCAAAGCCTTTGTCTATACTTGATGGCCAAGATCATAAAAACGGCTTTTATTCGAGCACTAGATTAGTTTAAATCGTATGAATGGCACACGAGAAAAGAATAGGGTTGGTCAGCTCCCTACCCCCAAAGGTGGCCGAAGGGTATGCTCTAAACTTAAGTCTTAGAAACTAAGAAAGGCCATAAACCTAGTAATTTGGGATAAGGTGCTAAATCCTTTGGTCGTCTCTGTAAAAAAAGTGCATGATCAAAGTGAATACACGAGAATGAAAATGAAAGCAAATGAAACGAAAAACTGAATTCCGATTTCCAGAGACTGAACTCACCCATCAATTTGTTTGTCGTCAACTTTATTCAAAAGTCATTTTTCTGGGATATTATTCGGATTTGAGTATTGATTCTTAAAAATGAGTGAATCTGAACAGTCGATAATGAATTTGGTGATAAGCAGTGCCTATTCTGCGTCATTCTGTGCTCTTCATTCACATTAATGACCTGACTATCATTTGTCAGAATATTTTTCTGTCCGCAAAAAACTACTGGAAATTCATTATTATTTTGAGGCCAAGAATTTCCACAAGAATTGGTTTTTTCGGTTTTCATATCACATACACAGAGCACAGAATTGAGAAATAGAGGGGAAAACCGGAGCGAAAAGTAGGGAACTATTCATTACATTCTTCTCATTCAATAATATATCGATTGAGTGAAGAAAAAACGCTAAGAAAAGAGTAAATAATACAAATGAAAATGTGATAAACTATTCCGAATAGTTTACACAAAGAGTGCAAACCGAGAGTGAAAAATAAATAATATTCTCTACTATTCCAGTGATGCCGACGGGTCTCGACTCAGGAGTGGGGGTCCAACAATATTTATCTGATGGGGCATAGGAGGGGGTATTTTCAATTTCTAAACGTAAACAGATCTATACACCCATATTAACTGTCCATACTATGGACTCCTATGTCTAATACTAAAAATGTCATCACAAGAAGGTATGTGTGGCACTAATACCACCTTTCCCAACAAATTGTACAGAAGGAGTCCCGTAAACCCCCTCCCCTGTACACTACTGGTACTATTCTGTCTTTCCATAAATGTTTTGAATGATTTCAATGCGTTTCTGATAATAAATTCTAAGAGGAATTGGTTTTTCAGCGATAACCCAGTCATAAGTGAAACTTTTATAATAACTTTTTAAGTGAAGTCAGTTTTTGGGCGAAAAAAGTTTCCTCGAATACAAAAGAAAGAATTTTTTCGGAAAAGTTTTCTGAAAAATAATTTAATTGTAGATATGATTGATGACCAAAAGAACCGAATCCATCGGTTCTGATGTTTGAAATAGGAGTAAAGACGTTTTGCAGCCCATATTTGACAGCAAAACTGACCATGATCAACTTTAGTAGATTGATTGTGTTCTCAGTTTTATTTATTTATTAATGCTTTGATGGTAATTCTGACCAAGTTCAAAATTTTAAATTTCAGTACAAAAATCAAGTAATATTACCAAGTTTATTTTTATAAAATAAATTTTGGCCTATTCTCAGTTGACATAACACAAATGATAGAAAAACTACCTTGGTTGCCCAACTGTATATTTGATTGCAATATTTGTTAACCAAGATCAAAATTCCAAAACGATATTTGATGATTAGACTTTTAACAAAAATCAATAACATAATGTTTCACCGTGTCAATACTAATGGAATTAATTGAGAACCACCTTGGTTATATCCTGACATAATTTTGATCAAAAAAGTGCTGAAAGAAATGTATTGATCAGAAATCTATAGTTACAAAACTTAATTGATTACTCAATTTGTTGAGAAAAAAATGACATTTTCTCAAACAACACCATATATTTTGGAACCAAACAAAACTTGAGAAGAACAGGGATGCAAGAGGGAGGGCCAGTTGGGTTTGGCCCCCACTTAGACCGAACAATTTAACATTATTTTCTTCTCTTATGCTTCGAATTCTTGAATTAAGCCCTCCTCCAAGATACCAATTCGCCCCCCCCCTAGAGGGTCCGACCTCTTGCACCCCTGTTGTGAACACATTTGTGAGTCACAGTGAATTCGTTTTGCAATACAATAGAAATGTTTTCTCAAATAAGAGGAGAAGAGAAGCAAAAAAATTATTGACTTTCGATAAAATAAAAGTCATTTAAAATGAATGATTGCAGGAGTAATACAATAAGGATGTGAAACAAATCTAATATACGTATTGTGAAAGTAACTCTACAAGAGTACTATTGAGCCAGAAATTAAGCCTGGTCCTTTTTATAGCAGAGGCCAGGAAATAGAGATAAATCTATTTTTCCTATTATTCTATTGACTGAATTCATATATTGAATAAAATTTTATTTTGTTATCAGAATCTCATTACTCTATGGCTGAGCAAAAGACAAATGGCGACCAATTGATGCCAAGAGGAAGACCTCGACAACTATTAATCATTTTTCAATGTGTTGTTATTGTGTTGTGCCTGTAGTGGAGCCGATTGTCGACCAGAGCCAGTGCTCGACTAAAAATGCAATAAAAATGATGTTTTGTGTTCAAGTGATCAACGAATCAATTGGACGGTTGGCAGAGAACTAGTCTTTTGTTTGTCTCCATAAACAAGAATAGAACAAAACTGTGGATCAGTTGTCTTCCTATCAATAGTTCTGTGCGTTTGGAACAGAAATAGGAAGAAAAAACTCATCAGAAACTCATCAAAAGACAACTCAAGACAACAGCCACTTATCCCCAGAATAGGAATCGTTATTCAATTGGGCGAAGCATACAAGTGATAGCTGAAGAGCCCGGTCCCCAACAATGGAGCCTCAATTGGGGGACTTTGTCGACAAAGGAATTATTATCGCCATTATTTTGGCCACAATTATGATATTCACGATTGTGGGCAATATTCTGGTCATTTGGGCCATATTTACATACAGACCGTTACACAACGTACAGAATATGTTCTTGGTCTCGTTGGCGGTGTCCGACATCGCGGTGGCGATGCTGGTCATGCCGTTCAACGTTGCCTACAATCTGTTGGGCAAATGGATATTTGGGTTACACCTCTGCGAGATGTGGCTCACTAGCGATGTGTAAGTGTGCTTGATAAACTTAGAATCAGTGATGCGGTCGGGTCTCGACTAAGGGGAGGGGCCCAGCCCAGCAGAATTTCTTCTCGCAAAAGGGGATATTCACTAAACCTCGACAGACTCAGTAGCTGTCCATAGACGTGATAATAAAAAATTCGTGTCAAGGGCAAATAAAATAGAGATAAAGACCATTTTCCGAGTAAAATCTGGGGTACTCCCGTCAGCCACAAATATTAGGGGAAATTTTGCCTGAACCCCTTGCCTTCGGCATCACTGATTAGCATGCTACTTTGCCCAGCATGAGAACAACTCCCTTCTAATTATGATCGGTTAGAATTTATCTCTTTTTTACCATACTCAAATTAGATTAGTTTCAAACGTAATAAAAGGAGAGTCGTGTTTGAAGAAAAAGGATGTGCTTGCTAAATTTAATGCGATTAGCTTAGAAGTAGATTATTTTGATAATTGCACCTTGCTTGATTGGCTGTTTCAAAATTCAAATAAATGTCATTTAATATTAATCCTATTAATTATTAATCTGTATTTTACAGGTTGTGCTGCACCGCCAGTGTAAGTGCTTTACAGGAAAAACGTTAACAAGGATAATTAACTTATCGAGTTATTTCTTTTAAGATTTTGAATCTCTGCGCCATTGCCATGGTAAGTTGAAGAAAATTTCAGATTTAAAAATTTAAATGTCTAGACATGAGTCGTTGCCTCAGAATAATAGGTAATTTTGGTTATGAAATGCATTGGAGGACAGGGATGTATGGGTTGAGCCTTCTTTGAGACTGATGAAAAGACAGTCTTTACATTGTCAAAGTAATCTTGTTAAATTTGATGGAGATGGACGGCAACAGGTGCATCTTAATTTGATTGCTTTCAAGCGTAAATTTTTAATAATCTAGCAAATAATAGGAGGGATTTCATTCATTTACTCCCTGTCCTCAACGGAGCCAAATATATTCCAACTCTAATCAGATTAAAAGACTGTTTAAAGAAAAGTTGAATTTATTTCTTTGAGTGAAGAAAATGAAGTTTTCCTTCAAATTAATTAAAGAGAAAATTCTCTGACTTATTATGCAATGAAAGTAATGGAAAAAAAAAGATGAATTCAAAGAGCATTTGAAGCGATTATAAGCCATTGATTGCTTCCATTCCTTCTCTCGACTCAATTCTGATGTAAATGAAAAGTCAGCCCAAAATTTATAATTCAATTAAATTGAAAATTCTTAGTTTTAACCGAAAATTTAATCTATCAATGCTTTTTGTGATGAGCAAGGTGGTCTAATTACTCAAAATTCTAAATCAAAAGTATCTTAATTAAAACCTCGTATTTTCACCATTTAAACTTGATTATCCAAATTTAAAATACCACTTCCAAGAATTATCTTGCTCAATATTCAATTTAATATGCATAAGAGCTTGGTCATCAATTTTAATCTCATGGAATTTATTCGAAAATTATTAGAGTTGTCATTAAAATAATTTACTTTAAAAATGGCATCAATTGTGAGAAAATGAACGAAAATTAGTTCAAAACTATGGTTAAATAAAATACTTGAACTTTTGAATTCATTAATTCTTGTAAATGCAAGAACAGTGAAAATATTAGACACAAATTCAATGCCAGATATTCATAATTTTCAGCAAAGAGGGGAATGACATCACTTTATTGAGAAAATATTTTCCTTAAACACAACTTTCCCTTAAAATAAAGAAATCTATTTATGCCCTTAAATGACAGAATTCACGTCAATTTTTTTTTTAATAGAAAACAACTTTTTTTTCACTAAAAACATTCCATTTTTATACTGAACTTCATGTCAAACAAATTGAATTGATTTAACTCTAGGTCTCTGTTTTCCGTTATATCAATCATACATTAAACACATGTATTCTATGCCATTGAAAATATTGCTCCGATTCTGTGCTATTTCTCCCCCACCTTTCCCTCTGTCCTCAATGTTTAGTTCACTTTCTTCGAAAAAATTTTATTAAAAGTATTCAATTATATCGGATGTCATATCAAACTTAAAGCTTATGGTTTTTGGTCTCTCATACCGTTCCCACCGGAATGGGATTCAATTTAAACTTTGGTTAAAATTTTATTTCATTTCTTATAACTGATTCCTATTCTAAAGAATATATGAGTATTGACTCGGAATCTAATAAAACTCATATTCAATGCTCTCCTCAAACAAGAAGTCAAACATTTTTTGGGCCCAGAATTTCACTCTTTCGATAGTACACTCCAGTGAGGGGGAGTATATCAATTAAATACCCCCTAATTTTTAGCCCACTTGATTTGGTCTAATATAGTGTCATTTTTTGGTCTGTCCCAAATCCCTTCTCCTTGAGCTGAGAATTTACATGACGTCTAACGAGAGATACTATGTCTGTTTGAAAATGAAACACCCCCTCATTTATTTGAGGGCTACCCCTTCCCTGAGTCGAGGCTCTTTCGCATCACTGATTACGCTCCGACTGAACGCCAACACAAGTGGTGCGAACCTCTTATTTATTAAATATTTGCTCCAATAAATAGCTGGCCTCAGAGCAAAAGAAGTGGATATTTTTACACAATTTACCTTGGAGGAGTGAAGAAATTAATGGAAAACACAATACCAGAGTCTGGTATTACAAAACATGCACATTTATATGGAATTTTGTGTTGAAATGCATTGCTCTTGGTGCTTTTATTTTGCATAAAAATGGAAGATTTTTCGATTAAAAAAATATTATAGAAAAAATTTAGTGAAATAGTCTCTCCTAATCCAGTGACACGTCAAAGGAATACATGTATCAAGATCAGTGATGTCCTAAGGGGAGACCACTAAGGTCAATATTTCAGCATTAAGGCCTTCCCCTGTCGATGAGTTAAGAGATTTTGTGCCCACCTCTATGGCCACCCTCTAGTCTTCCTGAGCGAGTACATCCCTGACCAAGGTGATATAACTTACAGTTAATAAGCTATTTGTCAATGTTTCGCAATATATTGGAAAAATATGTTCTCAAAGACAAATCATTTTCTTCGACTTCTCTTTTTGTTTAGTATTTTCCTATTTTTAAAGACATTTCTCATATTCTGAACTCAGAATTGAAAACTGAATCAAATATTTGAATCATTAGTCGAAAAAACATTTTTTCCCTAAAAAATGATCCAAAAGATGAAAATAAGAGCAAAATAAGACGTTTTGAAGACATAATCAAACAATATGTCAGAACATATGTCAGAACAGCTCTGAGTTATTCCCCGAATATTTTTCTTCTATTCATTTGAAAAACTGAACACAAATAATAAGAGCGGAAACAACGGACAGAATATTCTGTGTTTATATAAATTGTCTGAATGTGTCGTATAGTCAGACATAAAATTAATGATTCCTTTCTGTTATGTGAATCCTATTTGTTCTTTGGTTTGATTTTCTCATATATTGTGTTAATCCATATAAAAGTGGCGCTTAAAGTATCAGAGATGTCGAGGGAGGGGTCAAAATGATTAATTCATTCATTGGATATAATTCAACTTATATTTTGTGAAATATAACCAATTTAAGGATTTAGCATGATAAAATCTAAAATTTAATATCAGAACCAATTGCTTGAATTCAATTCAAAAAATGAACCTGTACAATTAATTTTGTTCATCTGCCCATCACTGGCATTGAATAAATGACAAAATAAACAAGGAAACAAACATTTGAAGAACAAATAAAAGTAACTATCTTAAAGTTAATGAAAGCCATTGGATGGCCTCAGGAGGAACACCATCGGAAAGGACTCGAATTTGCGGATAAAAAATAATTTTGTTTTCATTTTTTGAAAAATGATTGAAAAAAATTATTATTTATATAATTTGTTGGCCTAAAGAGGTTTGACTTCTTATTACGAATTCACTCAATTCCCAGGAATCAAATAAGTGAACTCATTTTCTGATCACTCAAATTGCCTCAATTTTAAGAAAGATTCCACGGTTAAATCGAGCTAGATTAAATAATTCCACCTCCGGGAGATATTTGTTAAATGCACTGCAGTCCAATCTATTGCCTAGGTGATTCTAATGAGCAATTGAATTAATGAATCCGAATCGAGTGTCTAACTACTAAATTTTCCAAATGATTATGATTATTGCCTAGTTAATTATCAAGCTTAAGTTGACACCTACTTCATTTTCATAGAATGTAAAATATCTGTCAAATATCAGGGGTGCCCAGAGGTGGGTATATGGCAAAACCCTCTAATTTTTTTTTAACTAGGCCTCTTCTTATTATTTCGAGCTCTCTAATTCCCCTGGAGAAAAACATTTTGTCTGACCCCTGAGTCAACGTGATTGAGCATCACTCGTCAAATATAGATTTTGTTATTCTGCTTGGTATAAATATTCTGCTCTTAGAAAAATTGAATATTCAGATGAAATGAAAGGAAAATTCTTTATTGAATTTTTCCAATTTTCAAAAATCAATATCAATAACGAGTATTGAGTCAAAACATAAACTTCGGGATAAATTAAACTCAAGAAATATCTCATGAATTTAAAAAAACAAATGAAAAAAGTTTTCTCATTTCTCTCAAAGCATTTCAAATCATATAAAATGAAATTGATTTCAAAATAGATGAAAAACAAATGTATTTTCATTTCTTAGAGTAGTTTATACATAAATATATTCCGGGTTAAAATTTTCTAAAGCTTTTAAAAATACATTTTTTTATTAAAATCAGATTTGAAATTTATGCAAAACACCCTTTCCTTTAGACCAGTAATATCAATGATCAGAGATAAGCAAGGAGAGACAGGGTAAATACCAAATGAATCTTTTGCTCGTCGATGCACTGCCCGGTTTGAGATGCTTGGACATTATTGGCCAGATCTTATGCCCCATAAGGGCTCAGAAATTCTGAGTGATGCCCAAGCACCTTCAGTCAGGGGGGGGGGGGGGGTAAGACAAAATTTTTT
>JAQGBD010001780.1:0-13286 GCA_034698165.1 Punctoribates punctum | reverse complement strand
CCATCAGCTGTTGGTAGGCGTTGACGTCAGAGCAATGCTGTGCTGCTATTTGCTGCTGCTACTATCGTATAGTGAAACTACAATAATTATAAGCTTGAAATAAAATACAAAATTAAATCTGAAATAAATTTATTGTGGCATTCGAATATCAATTAATACAATATTGATAAGTAAGTTAATTATAAAAATTAATATTACTGAAATTTTGGAATTTTATAACCGTCAAACGATCCATCCAATGGGCCCTCAGGTTCGAATGGCCGCTTTAATCCTGCAGCATAAAGATCTGGAAAAGGAGCCCCGCCAAGGCGCTTCGTCTGTTCGCCAGAGAATGACACATTGTGGGCTGCTTCAACAGACTGCTCCACAACATCGAACGAAGTTGATGGTCGATCAAAGCCTCTCAAGGTGGTACCCCACGGAGAAGTACGCGTCAAAGTTTTCGTCTCTGCTGGGACATCTTCGATAGGTCCTGGGACATCTTGGGTGACTCCCCCACAATTATATTTAGTGATGAACTCCTCAGTAAAGGTGTCGCTCAAGTCTTTGTCGACATCATCGTCATCGTCTTCGGCAGAGTCGGTAGGAATATCAGACATGCACTCTTCTATGATGTTGTAGAAGCAACCATAGTTTTCGAGTATGGTCCGACATTCAGCGCCATTAAGATGAATTCGTCGGGTTCTGTCGTTAACAATTTGAATTACTTCAACTCCACGAATTTTAGGCTTCGGTTTGATAATCAGTCGTCGGGCACCACTTTTATTCATTAGAGTTTGCTCGAATTTTCGGGCGTAAACGAGCACTCTTCCGAAATAGTCGAATTCGAATTCAGTGAGACAAATTCCATTGCGAGTGGCTCTACCATTTTCGTAAAATACACGGATGTCGGCCAAAAGAAATTCTTTGTTGTCTCGAGGGTGTTTCAAAGACAAAACTTTCGACGTTTTCGAGGCTTTGCTGATCTCGACCTTATGAAGAGTGAGCCAATCTTCATCTACGGTCATTTTCGAATTCATATTTGAAACCAAACTTGAAGTTGTCGGAGGTTCACAATTAAAATTGAAGACTTGAGGTTTTTGCTGCTGTTGTTGTTCACAATACATTTTATTCATAGCGTTTTGAAGTTCTAGGCAAAATTTTACCATTACGATAAGTTGAGTTTTGTTTAATGATGTCTTGAGCTGTAGCTGTGCGTCTTATATACCTTAGAATTGAGGTCACGCAGCCTCTTTGAAAGGAAAAATTTCATCGACCAACATATCAGAGTTAAGCTTTGCTGAGAGCCACTCCCATATTGCACCACATTTTCGCAATGCACACCTGTGCATTTGCTGTTTCATCTTCGGTTTCAACGATGAGTGCAACACACAATAGCTTGAGGCTGTCGATTTCTCAAACATCTGCAATGTTGGGCAAAGCTCGCCGCCAACTTTCTCCGTTTCAAAGTTGAAACAAGGAATTTGATAATCCCTCAAAATTAGTGATAATTGCTGATTCTTCACTCCAAACAAGGTCTTTTCATCAGTTCTTACTCGGAAATATATTTCTTCCACGATTTGTTTCAGCTGACTCATCGGAAAAACCTTTTTCGTTTTCTCGGAAAGAACTCTTTCGATCGGAATTCCATGAAGTTGATGTTGCTGGAGGCTGAAATCTTTAAAGTGGTTGATTTTCTTTTCAATATCTATTTCAGGAATGATTTCGAAACAGAGTTTAAATTCATCATTCACAATCGAAATTTCACGAGGGTAGAATTTTTTCTGAATAAAAAATCCTTGTGCATCTATTATCGCACAAACAATATTCGCTTTCGATGATTGTTGAGTACACATTTTTGTTGTTCACCCTACAAATACTTTTTTGCTAATGAGAAGTCTTTGAATATTTCAAGCATTCTTATATCGTTTCTTTTCGTATTGCTATTGAATTTCGAAACAAAATCTTCATTTGTAAAATTTTGACACATGAAAATCATATACAATACGCAATAATGTCCACAAGTTTGTGAATTTATGTTCTGAAGGGTCACCTGATTATATGACCATCCTTTTGTTGCCTTGGTGTCCAAGAATGCCAAGAACTCTTCTTTTAGTGGTGGTAAACCAAAACTATCAAAATAGAATCCTTCGCCATTTTTCTTAATTGAAATGCATATCCAATGTTCTCCAGGTTTATACGATGGATCCGTATTTGCAATCAAATTAATTGGGAGTTTTTCCATATACGGGAGCTGATCGCAAGCATACACACCTTTAAAACATTTGAAGTTTTTCAAAAGTTTTTTAATTAGCAATGAATCCATTAATTAAAAACAGTTATTGGGTTTCTTTCTCTGTTGATTTCCAAAATTGTATCGTAGTCCATATACACGAGTGCTGTAATGGGTTTTTCTAGTTTTTTTCTAAATCGGACTTGAAGTCTCAAAGAGCCAAATTTGATTGGGTTGACGTGCCCTGATGTGCAGCAACCTGATGAAAGATCTGGGGAAAAGTTGACACCAAATATGTTATTTCCTTTTGGAAATTTCTCTCTTGCAATTGTGATACAGCTCTCTGTATTATCCTGATTGGTTGCTTCAAATAAACTTAAGTATTCCCGAATATAAAGCCCGTTGGCGAAATCAGGGGTGAAAGGTTTTTCAGGGTATTGTATTCCATTGAGGTAAAATGCCAAATGGCAGAGGTTGAAATGTTGATAATTAAAAGGGTTCAGGTCTTTCTTACCGTTAAAAGCTTCGTGGTCCACGAAAGCAACAAAAGCCCTTTTCGGTAATTGTCCATTATGTATGTTGTCAATTATTGTGTCCAGGGTGCCGGCGTTTATTGTAACAGGGACTACAAAACTTTCTCTGAGCTGATACCTTGCGTTGTTAGTTTCAAGGGCCTTTGCATGTGCGACTAAAACGGGCCTTGATATTTTAGATCGATGAACGAACAAAGCTGCATCAGTAAATTCTACTGATTTCAAATGAGCATCGGGACCCATATGCATATAGAATGAAGGGTCATTTGGAATGAACTTCAGCCTCAAATTGCACCCTCCGACTAATGCTTTTGGTTGTTCAAACATAGATAAATGAACTCTTCCCATCAAATCAATTTCACGACCGATCGCTTGACTCTGACTATCTGCTGGAGGCGCTAATAATTTACTAATCCTCTCATCGAGTGCTTCTGGATTGTCGGGTGTATTCTCGAACCAAAATTGTGAACCCATGAATGTTTCTTTTGCCTCTTTGCTTTTGCCCAATTTGATTTCGAAATCAGTTTTGTATGGGTAAGTTTGGTGGGGTTGGCTAACTATTTTGTCACCAATAGTTAAATCCACCTGTTTGAAAAGAGAATTCATCAAGTTATTCACTGTTGACACCTTTGTCCATGAAGTTGCTAAAACCTCAGTCAATAGAGGCTTTTTAAGAACAAATCTCAATCGCATATAGAGCCATGTTTTATCCAGGCGTATATATTCATCAACTCCTGATGTAAGGTTGAACTCAATAGAGGCCTTAGAATCCAATGATGACACGGGCCTGTGTTCTGTTAATAGATCTTGCTCGATTGTATTTTGTGTTGGTGGAATTCCGAACAAATCAAATTCGCCAAGTGGCTTAATACTCGAAAGCCTGTGAATTGCAGCCATTACTTAAATAAATCTGAAAATTTGTTCAATTTTTTCTTAGTCGTTTTGGAACCTTTCTTCTTCCGCTTCGTTTTCGTAACTGATTTCTTTTTTTTCTTTCCTTTGCTTTTTATACTTTTGGATTTCTTCTTCTTAGCTCCCTTTACAGACTTTTTAGTCTTCTTTCTGCGTCTGCGTTTCTTGCCTGTGCCAGTCTGGGCAAATTTTTGTGCCCTTGATATTCCGTCGTTCATAATATTTTTTGATGTTAATTTCGCATTCTTTTTGACTGCTTCCATCAAGTTGTCCGTTTCTAAATAGTCCTTCCCTATATTAACACCAGTTGAAAGAAACTGTTTACCCAGGTATCTGCCTAAAGGTTTCAGAATATTCTGGAATATTGATCCGAAAAATCCATGTCCTCTCTGATATTGATAACCTTGAAATGCAGTAAGACCACTTCCAGCCTGGTTTTCATAATATTCAATGTATGGGTTAGTCATTTCTTCTGAAAACAAGTTTTACCATTAATTTTCCTAATTTGAAGTCAACTGGTTCACCTGTGTCGTCTCTGACGTCTATTTCGATTCTGTCGAAGTTTCGACTTTGTAGTGGTATTAAATGAGGATTATCAAATTCCATGTGAACAGTTTCACCCCAAAATGCGTTTGTATCAATTGGAATTGCTTTTAAAAGCTGCGCATACGCATCTCCAACGCAGGAAGGCTCGACGATGTCGCAATAAATGAATATTGAATGAAATCCAGCATTTATATCTGCTATTTTGGGCCCAGTGATAAAAAGTTCGTTGAAAAAATCAGCTATTTTATTATATTGTCCACTATTGGAATATATCTTTATTTTGTCAACTACAGATTCTCCTTTCCCATCCAATAGACCTAAAATATTATCGATTTCTTCCCCGAAAGTGGGGTAAAAATTGAATTCTTTATTATGCTTGTCGTCAGTTTTTTGTAAACCGCTCGTTACATAAACTCGTCTTCTCACTGTATCAAAAAACAATTGAGGTACAGTTGTTCCGCCTGTTTGATATATTTTCATTTTCTCATTCAAAAATTTAATTAATTCTTCAATGGTTGAATAATATCCTGCAGGTACATCATTTTTAAAATTCATAAAATCTTCACTTCCTTTATCAATTAATACTTTTCTTTTCTTCTCCAATTCTTTATCCTTGAAAAGATACCAGATATTATCGTTATATTGAGTGTAAAATTCAATCCAATCAATGGGATGCTTTACGTTAAACCAGCTTTTTGGGTAAAATATCTCGGCCAAACCAACACACCATTTCTCATCTGGGGGAAAAATAAATCTCTGCTTTAAAGATGTGATGTAGTTGTTAATTTTATTATTTTCTTTTCCCTCTTTTGTTATAACATTACTCGGTAAAGTTATGTAAAACTCTCGAGTTGTTGACGTGTTCATTTTGAGAAATTTTTATTAAGTTTGTAAATTTGAAGTCAATTTTCTTGAAGTTATTTTCTAACAATATTACTCCGATGAGCACCAAAATGAAAATGACAAATACTATAGCCTGTCTCCACATTTTAAAAACTTCTGTTTGCTGTTTTATTTTCTACTTCCACCTTCTCAATGTCAGCTTTCAATTTAGGGTTGGGCATTATATATCCAAGAGAACCTGTTAAAATAACCGTCCATAAATTTAAATTCCCCCATTGGAAAGTTAAATTAATAAGGCTGACGCAAACAACAATGAAAATTAAAAGAACCTGGAAAGCGAAGAGCATGACATCTGGTTTTACAAATGAAACCTGCATACTTCTTCTATCAATATCACTTTTATCCATTGATTGTCGTTATTGATGATGCGGGGATCCAACTATTATCTTCTTCTGGGTAGTTCAACCACTTTACATAAATTTCTTTAACGCCCTTTCTGGTCCTCTCTTTGAGAATTTTCTCCACTCTATATGTGTTAACGTTAACGCTTTGAACTTCTTCTGGATAAAACCTCTTCTTTGAGATGTTACCTCTCGAGTCTTCAAGTATGTAATAAGGCTTCTTCTTTCCGGTTAGCGTTTTATATATCTTGAACATCTGATCTGTATAATTAGGGTAATAGCCCCTATCAAGCAGGTTCTTCTCATAAACTTTGCGCACATTTTCTCCAACAAGTAGGCGTGGCTTCTTGAATTTTCTGAGATATTCACGTTTATTTTTATAGCCATAGAGATTCTTGAAGACTTCTTGTGAATTTTCAACTGTTACATCGTTTGGGGCCATTTTTATACTTCTGTGATAAGAGGAATTATAAGATTTCATAACATCTTGAAGATATTTATGCCAAATACTCTTTCCAGTCATTGTGAAAATTTTTTGTAGTCGATTTTTGAGGGTTTTATTAAATCTTTCAACAACAGAGCATTTAATTTGCTTATTAAGAGCATAAAAATGATTAATTTTTTTATTATCGATTATTACTTTGAATTCTTTGCTTTTGAATTCAGTTCCTTCATCAGTCATTAATTCAACAGGACAATTATTCAATATAATTTCCTTGAAAGCATTAGCGACAGTTTTCTTTTCCTTATTTTGTAGAGCAGTAGCGAAAGCTTTCTTGGTAAACACATCTATTACGGTTAGAATATACTTGAAACCATTATTAATTGATTGATGACTTCTATAATCTATAAGGTCTGCTTGAAAATTTTCGTATGGATACTCAGCTATAACAGGGTTTCTTTCAAAAATAACACGTTTCTGTTTATGAAGGGTATAAACAAGTTGACTTTTCAGCCAATTTTCAATTTCTTTACGGGTTATATCAAAATTAATCTTTTTTGCTTCACTATAAAGTCTTTCCTTTCCACCAAATGAACCAGGATTAATTGGATCGTAATAAATCTTTTTTAAAATTGAATCCAAATCATTCATTCTACTCTCCATTTTTTCTGGTCGATGTCTTGGTCGTCAATACTGTACTCATCGTCGCCGTCGTCACCATCATCACTTTCTTCATACTTTCTTTTATTCGATGATTCAGCATAATCCATATCATTGTTTCTCGGAGGGTCCAGCTCCAAAGTGGCGCCGTCTTTATTCACAACAACATACTGTTTCGAGGGTTTTTTCTGTTTTGGAGCAGTTGCCTCTTCAATTTCATCATCTCCTACCACTGTAATAAAATTTTTATGACCTTTTCGTACAACCTTAATGTTGTCCTGTCTTGTTAAAACAGGCATTTCATCATGTCGTCTCTTTACAGGGCGAGGGGTATTGTCACGTGACTCTTTTTCAATTTCTCTCATGCCTCTACCAGAATTCTTCAACTGTATTAATTTTAGTCTTACATTATCGTTAATGATTAGGTCCGGATCAACATCACTATCAGCAAGAAGATTAATGAATTCATTCTCACCATAGAGGACTTTACCAACAGACATTGCATGTGTTAACAAATCAACTATATTTGATTTTTCCAAATATTTCCCATTTTTTAATTTAATTCGTAAATCTTCGTCATAACCGACACTTCTAGCTAATTTTAAGATGATCTTGATAAATCTATGAATTTTATCATAGATTTTAGATTTTATTTTATCAGTTGTTCCCTCGACAGCACTTGAAATCGCCCCAACACCTATTTCATCGTCGACCCCTCCTCCAAATTGTACATCTTTAGGAGGAATCAGAGTTACTCTTTTTGCTGATTGCATTACTTATTAATTCCACTATTATCGGCGTTAATATTGGTAAAATATATGGTAAAAAACCACCGCTCTGCTTGACCAACTTTCGTCTAATGACCTTAGATTTAGGCTTCTTGAGTATTTGTTCAAGTATTTTTAAGTGACTTTTAAAATGTTTCTTCTTAGATGGCGGTATTTTCAAGCACTTACAGTGGATGTTGTTGACAATTTCATATAACGCCAGAAAAAAGCAGTCATCTTGAGTCATTTCTTTCATAATTTTATTTTTCTCTTTTGTAGAATGAATTTCACAAAAGTTATGCATTTTACGCATACACTTTCTTAAATTTTTCGACATTATTTTATATCGAACCCTGTTGGACGTAACTTATAATCAGTTTCTTTACTGGGAATTATATCGGTTCTCAACCTGCAGTCGTCGGACGTGCCTTGAGTGCGATCAATAAGCAAATAACCATGTGGCACTGATGTGGCTAGTCTATATGCTGACATCAAATACTTCGGATTTTCTGGGAACATGCGCCATGACATAGTTCTAACTTGACTTGTATCTCCAGGGTCTTTAAATAACATGACGTAATGAGCATTCTTTCTCAAAGTGTTACATATCTCACCTTTTTGGTAGAAATTTTGAGTTAAAACTATGACACTCTGTCTATCGTGATGAGTTCCAGCTGTAAATAAGAAAGAAATGAATGGGTTTTTATCCAGTTTATGCATCAAATCATCTAAAACAATTATATCGAACCCTTTTATATCATCTTCTTCCGGCATGTCAAAAATGTATTTGAATTCAACCCCTTTTAATGGCTCTTGATAAGTCTTCTGCCATTTGCCATAACACCAAACAACTTTTAATATTGATTTTTCTACCCCCGCAATGGTTTCTTCATGGTTTTCAAGAATACTTCTCAAAATTGTTGTTTTACCAGATTGTGATGGCCCAGAAATCAATGCATTGAAAGGGTGTTTCAATTGTAAATCTTCTTTACGCTCAACCTCTCGCTCTGATGACATTTTAATAAATGAAATAGTTTTTAAAACTTCAGTGATTAAATAAATTTTTATTAAAAAATTTGAAATCATACATCAAATTTATAAATATTACATAAATAGATTAGCAAAGTCGTTTAAATTATTTTCAACATATCCATATGGAAGTGTGTCGCATCCTTTCATTCTTCGCTTCTCGGACATAGCTCTAAATGTTTTCTCAAAATATTTAGTCTCAACTGTTTGTAAGTTAGTAGGTCTTATTTGAAGCTGAGGAACTTTAATACTACCGCAGACGTCTTTATTTCCTTTTTCTTTGATATATTCTTCTGCCAATTTTACCATTGAATTCATTTTGATTAAATCCAATGTTTTATCGGTTAATGTGATACCTTTTACTTTAATGGGGACTATTGAGTCCGTTGAGTTTTCCGGCCAAATTTCCATAGCATATACTTTCGGACCCAAACTACAGAATTTAGTACATATGGCTCCTACCCCATAATCCTTCGATATTTCGTCTGCAAGATCACCTAAATAATCATCGCATTTAGGTTTAGGATCTCCATCTTTGTAACAGAATATTATTGAATCTGTGTCCATATATAGTGTTCTCCCGGGGATCTCTTCAATTTCATTAATTTTTTTCATCAATTCGATTCTTGCGTATGACGTAACGAATGATGAAATAGCGAGACAGTTATTCGAATTTCTCGTTAAATCTTCATTTATATATTCCCAATTTATAAGAAGGCAATCGTCGTTTACCATTAACTCTCCTTTAATTACTTTATTGGAATCATTGGCTATTTCCCAATAATCGTTATACTCATTGCAAACTTTAGTTTGCTGAAGATTGGGCCTTTGAGCTAATTTACCCCAGAGCGAATTCAAAAATAATTTTGCAATGAAACGAAGGGCAGGATTTTTAAAAATTTCTTGGTAATCCATTTGAACACCTTCTTTTTCAGCAAATTTCCGTATATAATCTTCTTTATCCTCATCGGTTTTAACCCAAGAAGGCCATCCATCTGATTGTTGTTTAAGTTTTAACCATAATTTGATATAACCTGCGAAAACATCACAGTTTCTTTCTTCGTAATGATAAACTTCAATTATTTTGAAAATACTATAGCCACATTCGACTGCGTATGCAAGTTCTTCAGTTGTCCATGTGCCTACAAGTCTTCGCTCTTCATCTGTATGTTCACAAGATAGAGGATTCAATGTTTCAGCGCATTGGCTGCATAAAGGGAAAATTAATTTCTTGTTTTTGTTTTTTAAAGGTAACACAGGAATATATAACTGCTTAGGTGCGTCCACTAAACATTTCACAAATCCAAAATAGTTATTAACGTTATAATTGAAGTTTTCATTTATCACTTTGGGGTGTCCCATTGGAAAATCTTTATATTTTAGCACAGATGGATAAAGTGAACGGAAATCATAGTAAAGAATTCTACTTTTCGGATCGTCAGTCACATCACAAATAAATTTAATATTATTAGTTCTTCCGCCGAAAAAAGACTCTCTTATATTTACACCTCCGTATTGTTCGATTAGTTTATAATAGTTATATCTTGAGTTGATGTATGAACTCAGTTCTTTATCAACTTTCATCTTCTTAGATAATGAGCAATCCCACTCTTCGACCATATTGAATCCTCTCTTTTGAAGGTGTGTTGATTTTTCTTTAGTTTCTTCAAAAATTTCATTTGGAGATTTTAAAGTTATTTGTCCGGTTCTACTGTTTTGCCTTTCAAACTTTTCATCTCTATCAGTTGGGAATTGACAAGTATGGCAGTGATAATAACAACCATTATATTCAAAAACTTGATTTTTCTCTTTAATATAACCATCGACTACAAAGTTGTCAATTGGAATCTCTCTCTGAATCTCACATTCAAGCTTCTTTTGCATGAAATCCAGCCAACAGTTCCCAATTTTAGAGAATGTTCCACGACTTCCATATCCTTTATGTGGCGTGACACCAATTTTATCTGCTGGTAAAACTTTGGCTTTGAATATTTCCAAACCCATAGAAGCTAATGTGAAACATCTCGTTATCGGATCTATCCCTGTTTCTTTTTTATAAATACTTCTAAATTTTTGTACACAACAAAGAAGTATAAGCACATCATTTTCACAATATGAAATGAGTTGCTCTTTAAGCGAATATGAATTTCCATTTTCTTTCATAATTTCACTTTCTTTTTCATACCATTTATTAAAATCGTCCAATTGTTTCGGTTTCATATAATCAATACCGAAAAAGCACTTGTCGGGTAGACACCCCACGTAATTCTGGTTTTCTTCAGTATTGAAATTATGAGGGAAGTGTCCTTTCTTCACAATGTTGTCGAAGCCAAATGCCTTTGGAAGTGCAGCTAACGGTTGTTGAAACATGAGCAAAGAATCCAAAAACTTCACATTTCCAACACTTGCTTTCAACACTTTGTTGCCACACATAATAACACTAACATTTTCAAAACCTCTTTGATATAAGTCATTCAAAACAAAGTGGTTATCATAGCCTTTAGCGTTATGCGCGTAGATAAAAAGATTTGCATTGATTTTTGATGCTTTCTTAGCAATATCAAAATATAAATAATCACCAAATCTTTTAATACAATCACGACCATAAAAAATTCGTTTATATTGACCACAAAACTCACAATTATTCAATCTTTTAGTTTCAGATTCGACCCAACAGTTTTTACAAGTTGTCATTGAGATGAGGAGATTCGGGACGTGAATATATGTCTGATTTTGTTGTATCCTTTGCTGACTCTCTATGTCGTAGGCTATAACTATTTTATCTCGTCCATCTTCTCTATCTATTTTGTCAGAATCGATGGTTTTTAAAAAACAGTAGTGTTTTTCCAATTTATAGGGCACATAACAAGTTTTACATAACTTCACATCACATTCATGTTTCGGTCCATAATAACTTTGTAAACAAATATTGCACATTTTAACATTTCTGCAAACATTATTCTTTCCACTTTTATGGTTATCATAACAGTGCTTCCCTTTAAACACAAAGTTACAATCTTTACAATGGATTTTAATAACTGTTTGAGGGCACGAGGGGCTCTGAAAACACAAATCACAAACAGATGCACATTTATGGCGATAAATATTGGTGTACGGTTTATGGCAGTGATGACAATAAAATTTTCCTCCCATATATGCGTTAATATTTGTTATCGCATCGTAATGATATTGACCGAGCCCAGGTAAATTGATTTTCTCGTTGTGAAGAATATATATTTTTTCACGCTTTTCTGGTTTTCCAATAAAAAGCCTATTATGCTTATTCTTTCCATCGACTACTATCAATTGATAATCAATAACTTTTTGAATTTCTGCAAAATCACTTATGTGGACAGGGTTTTCTAATCTCATTCCACACTTGGCTGCAATTTCTCTGGCAAATATTTCGAGAACATTGTTTGTATTTCTTCTGTAACACTGCCAATCATATTGTCTATTTTTCGGAATTTCGATTTTTTTAATGGAAACACCAATAGCATAAAAAGCGCAGCCTTTATCTGTATTGTGAATTTGAATAACAGACCTTGAATTTTTGAGTCTTTCTTCTTTCGTCATTGGCGCTTTAACTCGTATCTTATCATCTCCTGAACCATGAATTGATTGAGTAACATTCACTTCCAATGTCAGGAGCCCATTAATTAAAAATGTTTTGTTGCTTTGGGCAACTTCGAAAATCGAGTTAAAAAATGAGGACTTATAGTGCTCAAAGTCTTTCTTTCGGAACGGTGGAATGAAAAGCCCTTTATCAAGGTTTTCATGGTGGATGCCAACACTTATGATATCTTGATCTCCAAATTGTGCCATCTGTTGTTTCATGAATTCGCCATAAATGTCGTCCATGTTTTTTTCCACATTGAACAGATCTTTGAATGAACCGAAATTGTGCTTAATATTGAATTTAGCTTTGATTTGGTTTCTTCTGAATGTCTCATAGTATTTATGCACAACATCTTTGTTATTGGGCTTAATCACTTCCCATTCGAAAAGAACATTTTCTGGTTCAGTACCGCCACCTACTTGATTATTATTATCACCCTCTTGAGTGTCAACTTCACAAACTATATTGTTTAAAATGTTTTTTATTATTATTTTACTTCTCCAATCCATTTTAAATGTTGCAAACAATTCACAATTTTCAAGTAAAAGATAAATTTTTATTCAACGTTTGATTCAAATCGTCATTAATAACAATTCCGCCTCCACATTTGTTAAGAACAGTTTTCATATCATTAGAAAATAATATCACTCCTACGAGGACCACAATACAAATGAACAAAATTAATAATTTCACAAACATTTTAGTTCTGAAAAGAACTTTTTTTTCGCACTTGTGCAGAACAGTGAACACTTTTCTTAAATAATGCGTAGAAATTAAAGCGTTATTCTTTTACGATTCACAATTTATTAAAAGAGTCGATGATTTTTTCTAATGATTCAGATACTTTCACTTCTACAAATTTTACTCCATTAATCGCATCGATCGTTTCGACAGGCATAAGAGGGGTATAAGTATTTCCATTCTGAATAAAAAATTTAATTAATTAAATTAAATATTTTGAATTTTACAATTCCTACCCGAAAATATGAAGAGTCCATTAGTGGTGTTAAAATATTTCCATTCTGAAAATTGAAAAAAAGATTAAACAATTAAATTTTCATGAAATTTTTTATAATTACTTTTGTGAAAAAATTTATTAAAAATTTATTAAAAATTTTGTGAAAAGTTTTGTAAAAAGTTTTGTAAAATGTTTTGTAAAAATTTTGTGAAAAGTTTTATTAAGTTTTATTAAAAGTTTTGTGAAAAATTTTGTGAAAAGTTTTGTGAAAAGTTTTGTAAAAATGTATAGGCGAAAAATAGAACTAAAGCATAGGCGAAAAATAGAACTAAAGCATAGGCGAAAAATAGAACTAAAGCATAGG
>JAQGBD010001779.1:0-13305 GCA_034698165.1 Punctoribates punctum | reverse complement strand
ATATCTCTCTCTCTCTCTCTCTCTCTCTCTCTCTCTCTCTCTCTCTCTCTCTCTCTCATACTTCGGTTGACAGTTATATGAGAACTCATATCTATATGACATAACTCTATCCACTTGGTTGACGTGACATGAGTCAGGTAAAGGTAACCAACCATAACACTTATGACACTTAAAACCAGACATCGCCGAGGGGGGGTATACCTACTTTAGGTGGTTCCCGAGCTAGGATCAATTTTTGGACCCCCCCTAAAATTTGAAAATTTCCTGAAAATTGACGGAAATCTTTGAGCTCTTATTTTGTCCCCTGAGTTCGGGAAAATTGTCCGTTCGGTGATCCGAGCTCGGGAACCACCTAAAGTAGGTATACCCCCCCCTTGGCGATGTCTGCTTAAAACACTTTATTCGACAAACTCTATAAATTCTTCTATTAAATTAAATGAATGCTAATTTATCCTTGAACGTCTGCCAACTATGACTATTAGTCAATAAATCTTATATGTAGTTCGAATAGGAAAAAAACAAAATTTATAAGAATTTTCACTGTTTATTGTAAATTTAAATGAGCAAGGCATAAATTATAGCCATCAATTTTATTCAAAATTTGCGCTTCTATTCAAAACGCTTTGCAATCAACGATGTGTTAAACAATTTCCTAATAGAGTTTGTTTATACCTTTTAATTATACTAAACTTAGTGAACGACAGACGAGAATACGTTAAGAAAAGATACCAAATGTTTGGTCAAAATACACGCTTTTGTGACACAAATCCAACGCATTTCATAAGTGATGTGAAATAAACAAAACAAACGAAGAGATCAACAGTTAGTCAGACTTTTAGTTAGTCTTCAACTGATCTGAAGTATGAAAACAAATTCACTTCTCTTTGCGCACAAATGTTGAACAAAAGTCAATCAAACCCTTCGAAGATTTAATGAGAAACTGATCCAAAAGAAGAGCTGAGAAGCGATGGACGCGAAAAGCAATCACCAGAACTGCACCACAAATACGTCAAACAATCACTTGTTTTCAACGGCCATATCCAACAAGTCTTCAAAATGTGGATCAAATGCTACCACAAGTCGTATTCAATACATTTATGAGTTGCCATACAATACGCGAAAACAATTGTGTGATCTCTTGGATGCGGACCAGTCGTGGAGACAATTAGGCGGACAGTATATGGGCTTAAATGACACCCAATTGTCACTTATATCACACGCTCTGATCCGGAGCTCTTCGCCAACCAATGAGCTGCTCATCAAATGGGAGACAACTAATGCTAAGATCAGCCAATTATACCTCTATTTGGCACAAATGGGTCACAAGAGAGCGATGTTTCTGTTGAAGACATTCGTTGACCCAAAACTACGACAACTCTGTCCGGACTTTGACTCAGAAGAAGACACAATCGATTTAACTGCCATTCAGGCCATAGCTATGGCTTTGAATCCTTCGCTAACAAATCAAATGCAAAACAACTTCTGTTTCGACAAAACCCTTAATTTTAGCTCAAATTCTGGCAAAAGTTTTGAACAAAAGACTCCTAAATATGGTTTGAAATGAGTTTTAATTAAATATCTTATAATTTATTGAATTCATTGTGTTTTTCAGACTCAACGCAAATAATGACTGAAAAGAAAATACTTAACAAAAATCTCAATAATTTTGACTCAAATTTGAATAACAAAAGCGATAATAATCTGAATGTCGAACAAAATGACTTCAATAGTGACTCAACTGTGAGTTTAGGCAATAGTTTTGTTATATTTATTCTTTTTCTGGTAATCAATCAAAGGTTAAACGAGACAAACCTGCGACGGACCAGACCTGCGATGAGATGGAAGTGCCCTACAAAGAGCTACTCATAGCCACTGATGACTTCGCTAAGGAACGGATTTTAGGCAACGGAGGTATTACTTGATGTCAATCGATATTTCTTCTGACACTTTCTATCGATAGGCTTTGGAATCGTATATAAGGGAGAGTGGAAGGGAACTAATGTCGCCATTAAACGACTCAAAGGATTTAATGACATGTATTTCAAATACATTTGTTTTAATTTTAATCACAATTTATTTGAATTGAGTGCAGATCTCAAGCATTAACTGAATTAAAAGTACTGAACCGCTACCGAATTGACAATATATTACCCATTTATGGGGTCAGTCTCGACGGCACAGAGCCCTGTCTTGTCTACCAATATATGCCTAACGGCTCACTTGAGGACAGGTATGAATTGAATCAAATTCTGTGATTTATAGAGGAATCAAATGTTCTCTTTTACAGACTTTTATGTAAAGCAAACACAAAACCACTTTCTTGGCCGCAGAGGTTAAACATCGGGGAAGGCATAGCCCGTGCTCTCAATTATTTGCATACTCTGAAAGGGAATGCCTTCGTTCACGGAGACGTCAAGAGCGCTAACGTTCTATTGGATCAACTCTTTGAGCCTAAATTAGGGGACTTCGGTCTGGCCCGACAGGTGAGCACTGGTAGCGGTCTCTACACTCACTGCACAGTGAGTGCAGTCCACGGGACCAGTGTTTACCTCCCATTTGAGTATTTACGGCAAAAAATTCTGAGCCCAGCGGTGGATGTCTACAGTTATGGAATAGTATTACTGGAAATGGCGACCGGAAAGCGTGCCTTCGATGGTAAACGACTTCTAATCGATTCGGTCGAAGACGAGATCAAAAGTGCGGACAAAAGCGGTTCAAACGATTACTCAAAACTATTCGACAAACGAATGACTGATTTCAACGAATCGGAAAATTATTTCCAATGTCTGCTGGATTTGGGCCGAAAGTGCGCCCATAAGTCAAAAACTAAGAGACCGCCAATGATCCAGGTCAGTTCCGTGTCCATCATTTTCATTATCTTCTGTTATAATTCTAAACCAAAAGTAATGATCAATAGGTTCTGGAATACTATAACCAATTCAAGACTAGCGAACGAATTCGTCGGCTCAGCGCTGAGGCACAGAATAATAAAAATAGTGTCAGTATTTCCAAATCCAATATTAAGACACCACTAGAACTCCAGCTCTGGTATGATTTGGTCCGGAAAACTGGTGTCCAACAGAGCGCAGAAAACTGTTGTCAAGTGGAACAGACCACTCCTCTCACAGAACAGAATGGTGACAATGACTCGGAGGAAGACTCGCAGATATCGACACAATTTTCAGATAATCTCAATATCATAGAAACGGAAGAAGAAGACAACGAACCGAATCTCTCAGTTAACCAAATGTCGTCTCCAATGATACCACTGATCACTGAGTTGTTGGGCGGCAGACATACCACTGAAACACAAGACTCAAAGTAAAGACATTCCGTTTGTTTGAATGCAAAGTAAAGGCAATTATTTTTATATATATTTCTAGTTTTGATTTATATTTGTTTCGTTAATTTTGTCACAATTTTCAATGTTTCAAATGATTTGTTACTTAATTTTTACGCTAAATATCCGCTGTTTTGACCGAAAGTTCAAATTTATTGCATTTAATGACAATTTATTCACTGATTTGTTATTCACTTTGTTTTTGTATTCAGTATTTTAGATAATGTTTTGAAAATTTATACACTTTTTATACATAAGTTTTAATGTTTTACTCAAATATTAGTCGAATTTTGTTTATTGTTTTGTTTTATTAACCAATTAATCATTTAATGAAATTATTGGTAAATATTTGAGTGAATTATCGATTAAATTAAAGCTATTTTTTAAAAGAATTATAAAATATTTGCGAATAAAATGCTTTTTATTATCAAATCTGAAGTTTTATTATCTAAAGGATTGACTTAATTATGAGATTTAATGAGATTTTAATCATTTTATCGATTATTTTATTGAAAATTTCGGTTTTTGTTGAAAATCAGTTCAGAACTAATCCATTGAAAGAAGTCTATTGTGAAGATGTCTGCACTGATGGTCGCAATTGTCTGACTGATGAGTGGTTAGTCTGCAAATGGAAACAGTTATTGAATCCTTCGATAATATGTTGTCTGAAACGGAGAACTAATAGTGAAAGTCAGGGAACTGTTGGTCAGAGTTCCGCTGTTTCTCTGCAAAGGTTTTGTGCGAATAGTCGACGACATTATTTGGTCCGAAGAGATATCTTTTCTTTTCTAAGAGGTTTGGCCTTTAGCTCAGTCTTGCCGGTGCCAAATATGCACTATCCCTGGATAGTAGAAGTACTTGCATTTGGCCGTCACCTGTGCGGAGGTTCTGTTATTGGAGATTATGTTGTGCTGACAGCCGCTCATTGTTTTGTTCCCTTTTTGTATAATTATTGGAATTTTATTTGAATTTACTTTAATTTTGAAAATATTTTGAAATCTTTTTAGTGATTCGAGTGTTTATTCTTTAAGAATTGGATTCAACGCCTCGAGTGAGGGACGGGTTCTCTCCGTTTCAAAGGTCATAAGACACGAACTATACTTTCCGAGTGAGTCCTATCACGACATCGCACTTATAATTACGAAGACAGCAATTCATACAAACAGAAGAGTAGATGTTATATGTCTGCCATCATCTGAAATGACAATCAATCAGATGAATGGTCAGAAGGGAACCGCTATTGGCTTTAGATATGATTATTATAATAGAATTTTGTCGAAACAAATTGAGGTCCGAATCGTAGCGACGGAAGAATGCGCTCAAAAATACACGAATGGAGACAAACATAATATTCCGGTTGGAGTTCAGGACTGTATGATCTGTGCCGCAGCTAATGGACCACAAGACGTCACAGTGGGAGACTCAGGTAAGTTGGGCTAGCTAAATATTTACTCAACAATTCCATAAGAATTGATTCTTTTAAAAGGAGGGGCTCTTATAATAAAGAATAATGGAGTTCCTTATATAATCGGAATCGTATCCTTTGGCCGAAAGTTGAGTTCAGCCAACATTCCCGGAGTTTACACAAATGTCTTGTATTATAATAACTGGATTTTCAATAAATTATCAAAGTTTTGATTATTTTTTCTCAAAACCCTTTATGAGTCTCATAACTTGATGGATGATTTTTCATCAATTTTGTCAATTAATAGTTAAGTTAATATTCTGTTGAGTTTTGAATTTTATTTAGTCTAAAAGGAATACACAAACGATAAACAAATTGACCGCATTTACAATAATCGCTATAACACTGAATGCACTAATTATTTGATCTTAAATATGATTATAACGATTGTCATAAAATTGAATCAATTGTCTGATCGCTCATCAAAATTGTTCCCGACTCAAGTCTTTTGGAACAATCCGTCATAATTAGTGTCATTTTAGACATGTTTTCAACTATTACTTAGATTCGATTAAACAAGTTTTTTGTTAACATAAAAGAAAAGAAATTAAAAGCAAGAATAAATATTGAAATAAATCATGCTTGATTACTCTTTTGTTTATAGGATTGTATAAGAGCTTTGATTGTTTCCCAATATTCGGTTTGAATTGCTTCGGGTCCTATTGAAGACAAGTTCTGCGATATCACTGGCTATAAATCGTGGATTAAAGCTGGCGTCATATCGTTTGACAGGTTTGCCAGTAGCAGGGTGAATCAAAAACTTCTCGAAATTCCAGCGAACGTCTCTCTCGTGGAGTTTGTCGTAAAACAACTTCACTCTATCGCTATACTCTATTTGAGTTGAAGGACAAGACCTCTAAAAGAGATAATAAAAGTTGAAGTCAGCGAAAGAAAATGAAAATATATTTTTGAAAAACGAGTATTCGTTGAAAACATAATTATTTTAAAATTCTAGCAAAAAATCTGTATTTAATTATAAATATTGGCTTCTTTTCGAATAAAATATGAGCATGATAAACGATGAAAATTTTGGGAAAATTAATTAACTTGCCTTCAGATAAGAGAAGATAGGGATCTCATTAGCGCCGTTGACTTCGACTTTTTTAGAAATCAAAAAGTTGGGCACAAATCCATTGCCCGGACGAACATATTTAATGCCATTCATTATCTCGAGACCCGAACCGCCCGGTTCTTGCTATAAATCATTGAAGTTAACCATCATTTTAATCAATTGTTCACTCAAATTGAACAAGATTCATGAATTGATTTAATTGAGCATAGATAACATACCTGACCGAATTGATTGCAGGGGAACCCAATAATTTCGAACAAATAGTCGGCAAACTGTTGTTTAAGTGCATTCAGTTGATGGTAAGAAAAGGTGTAACCTCAGTAAGTGGCCACATTGACAATGAGCAGGGTATAGTTGGCGTAATCACTTAGCGATACATTTCTCTGCCCGTCAATGGTTTCAAACTTATACGGATATATTGTTTCCGATTCGGTGTCGTAACAGTCGGTGGAGTTTACTTTAGTGTTCCTCTCTCTTGGCTTAAGATACTGGCCGTCGGCGCCAGTAATGGCGGCCACAGTGGCCAACAATACCGACAAAATGGTAGACTTCATGCGACTCCGTTTGATGTCTACCACAGACTGAATAACTTTATAACAACTTTATCTGAATTTAAGGAAAGTTATGATTAATTACATCAAAAACTATTGAATAAACAACTTTTCAAACATTAGATAACTTTTTTGGTCTGAAAATCCTTCGCTCAACGAATAAAACAGTCAATCATTTGACGTATTCGTCACTCAATACCAGAATTTCATAACAAGTTTTGGCGAAAATTTTTTGTTTATTCTTTTGATTCAAAAAACATTTTATGATTTTCTGTAGAATTCAATTATTATTTTTTAATAGGAATTCATTTCTATTGCTATCTATTAATTCGAACCTAAATTTTTATAAAATGTGTTTAGTCTGAGCACTAACTGAAACAATTCTTGGAATTAATAATTGTACACGATAACTTTAAAACAATTGTTTTACGTACCTGTAGATGAAAAGGCAACTTCCTCCGAAAAGTGTGGATATGGCTGTGGCAACAACCAAGGACAAACCACAATTATTGTGTGTTGTCTCGAAACTTATCAATTAAAATAAGGAAATCGAATAAACAGATATTTATAATTAAATTGCTTTTCGTTCGACAGAAAGAAAGAGAAATTTAATCGCAAAACAAGCAAATGATTAGAAAATTTTTATCAATTTTAATCCTCAGAATTATGTCAGCAAACAAATAATGTCCTTGGAATTTTGGCCACCATCAAAATTGTAGATAAAACCGTGATCTATATACCATGATGAATTTTAGATTGAAATCATTTATTTAATTATTTTAATTAAATGTCAATAAAACATATGAACAGTTATTATGATTGAAGAATACAATTAACATCATTATTATAACATTTTAATAGATGTACCTGGCTAAATTCGAGTCAATATTATTAATTTGTGAAAAAATGAAAACTGAACTAATTCTGAACTAATTTTTACAATTGTTTCGGTTAAATAAGTGAATGAATGTGAGTTGAGGTCAAAAAACAACACATATTTTGATAACAATTTCTTAAATAATAATCGATTAAAAGATTTAAAAATTATATTTAATTATTTAATTACAAGTTTTTTGATGAAAATTTAATTATTGATCAGAATTACAATAATACAAAAGAATCTCATTTATTACTAATAGTCGTCAATCACCGGATCCAAAGCTCGAAACTCTTCTGCCTTTTTCCTCAGGTAGTGCTGAAGAGCTTTCTTCAGTCGTCTCTGTTGATCGGCTTTTGACTCCCAGAAGAACAGCCCATTAGACTTGTGCTGTCGTTTGCCATACCTGTAGGGCATTCTTAACGGTGACGAACCGCCACCCATTTCATACTCGACGTCTTGGAGCTGTTCCTCTGCTCGACATTCATAACAACAGCGAAATAATAAAACGATTGCTATTATCGTTAAAGTGATTATCGAAGTGCTGAAAGACATTCCTCCACTTCTTTCTGATTAACTGACAATTAACACAAAAAATAGCGAATAATTAGATAAATAGTTGATTAAAAACATCATTAATAGAGTTAAAACATTAAAAGTTTGTTTACCGAATGCTCTTGGCAAATTTTGGCAAATATTGTTCAATGATATTCTGACACTTATTTCAAATGATTTATTTTCAAACTTCGATTAGTATTTAATAAAAAGCAAATATTTGAGTGAAAGTTAATTAAAGAAAAGTCGAGAAATCGTTTGAATATAACGAATATTAGGCTTAGAAATGACTTTTCATAAAAGTTGGAGAATTAATAATATTCTCATTCAATGGAATGAAAGTTTGTATGAATAAAGTTCATTAAAACCAAAAATTCTGTGAATAAAATACGAATTGATTTTTGTTTTTTTAATTCTCTATATTTATTGATTTGAAGAAAGAAAATGAATGGAAATATATCACAAGATTAAGTCAATTGAATGAACCGTTTCATGTGTTTATCATATGTACTGATCAATAGCACAGCACCAGTGGTGAAGCGCATGGATATTCTTAAAGAATTATCCTGCAATTTCCAATGGCCAATGAATTTTCATCCGAGAAAATTAATTAATTTTTTCAAAAAACATAATATTCTTATCAGATGAATATTATTGAACAAATTCTTAGGTATGATCCTGGTCATTGGCATCTGATCGTAATCGGCATGATTATTGATTGTTCTTTCCAAGAATGTGAAAACTGTCATGCATATTCAAACTTATGGGTGCTCATAATCAATACTAATTAGAAGTTATAATAAATGCACCTGTATGATTTATAATCTATATTCTAGTATCTAAATATTTCGACAAATAAAAGCCTGATATTATTGAACTTGCACACTAATAATTTGTGGAAAATTATTTTGAAATTAAAAGCCACCAAAATATTTATCATTAGAGATAAATAGATCCATATATTAAGCAAGAAATAAAAATTCTACAAAAATCTTGGTGTTATTAACTAGATAAAAATTCAAATTCTACAAAAAAGTAATCTAAAAATATAATTGTGTATAAAATAAATTACTTTTTATATATAAATTGGAGAAAATTGAAAATCAAAGGAAAAACCAAAAAAATTATTGTAAATTCAATTCTCAGAATTTCGAGTCAATAGTTTGTCGCATAAATATTAAATATATTGTTATCGCCAAGCTTATTCTCACTGCTTTAGGCTGATTTGCATTCATATTTACTGATGAATTACTGATGAGAGAGAGAAGCAAGAACAAACAAAGGCGTCTTTATGTTTGAGGCCGTTCTAATTCATAATTCTTTTTATTTTCTGTTCAAATATTTATAAATTTATGAATATTTCTTGAAATACAAAATCACTATTTTTTTGTTACAATAATATTTGTGGATTAGTACTAACGGCTCAGCACTCGGTAATAAACATAACCCTTGAGCTCCAAACGAGAGCAATAATAAAAATTCTTAAGTAAATTACTTCTTTCACAACAAATTCTATGGAAAGTCTATAAGAGTATAGAATTTGTTGTAAATAAAGTAATATTAAACCAAATTAGTTGTCATCGGATCAGTATTCCTATAATCTCTAAATTTTTTACCACAAAGTGATGTCACTCACAGTCTCTGTGCAGATGAGGAAGGAAGGGGTCAAACAATGATCAAACAATTTTTTACAATTAATATTGTGTTTAATTTAACGTTTTGCCTATACCACCTTGCCCATTACGGGCATGTGAGTTAATGATTTCAGGCTAAATCTAATTTAAAGTAATTTAGCAGACAGAATTCAATATTCTCCATGGGTAAATTAAGAGACAACCAAGAATTTTCTTGTAAAATAATCTATGCAAAACACTTTATAAATTCAAATAACCAGGATATTTTTTTTTCTTATGAATAGTTTATTATAACCGGAATCTGAACTTTTTGTAAATATTGACGACAAATATAAGTGATTTGTTGAGCTCTTGAGGCGAAAAAATACTCAAAATTTTGATTTTTGCGAAAATATTTGTGTTGTTTACTCCTACTAAATCACGAACTATCTTGTTATATCTGTTATATCTGTTATATCTGTTATATATTAATATTCCTGATCATTATTTGAATTGAATTTAAATATTGAATGATTAGAAGAGTAATAAAACTTGAAAAGTGTTTAAATAAAAACGATTTATGAAAAATGTTTGCCTTAATATTCATAATAAATAAAATATTTTTGCGAAAAAATTGATAAAATGTTTGACATTTCATATAAATTCTTTTAAATTTAGACACAATTTTTAACTTCATTACAATAATACCTTATTTCGAATATGCCAAGCTCAAATGTTTCCACTTTAATGAGAATGTCATCAGAAACATGGTAAATAAATGAATTTGAATGACATATTTGAATTGTCAAGTTTGATGGTCAATGACAAGTTTGAATTGAATTGAACTAGCTTCTAATATGTAATTAATATGCATTCAATAGTTATTGAACGGAATCTCTTCCAGTAATTCAATAATATTTTTGAAAAAATAGAGTTTCGGCGAAACAACAAAAGAAATTTTCAATGAATATTCAAAACTAATACTTTAGTAATGTTTGCTCTCCTCGGGTATGTCATCCAAAGATCTCATGGGAAATATCAATTGAATATTCATTAAATTATTGTTTGAATTAGTATTATATTTGATGTTTTGTCATCATTTGAATTAATGTTTGAATATTTGAATTCCTGGTTTCTTTTGTGAAAACCTGATATCAAATGAAGTTCATAAAAAATATTCAATTCTTGAAAGATTAAATATTTGTGAAAATTAAAAATCCTGATACTTAAAGAAATAATTCTAGTTTATTCTGGAATCTAGAAGGACAGTCATATTTTATTTTTGAGTTAATGTCTAAAGAATTAATAAGGGAGGTCCTTTTCATTAAGCTTACTATACTCACACCCCTTCGCGTCTTAAGTAATCAATTATGGCGAAGAGGTTTCTGTTAATTTTCAACTAGATCATTCAACTAATTAAAGCAAATTGAAGATTTCTATTTTAAAAAGGTTTTTAAAAGGTTGAAATCTTCGTCACAATTAAAGTACTTAGATGAACCTTATCTAATTGACTAGATTACCCTAAAGAAGAAGTTCTTGTAACTCATTTCAGTTAAAATTCAAACAGATTTCAGGAGAAACTTAAGATAAATAATCGATTAGAAAAAAATTAACTATTTTTTAGACTAATGAAAGTCTCCAATGAATTTGAAAACCCAAAAGATATTGGATTCAAAAGTTTTATGGAAAGGGGTTCCTATTATTGTCTCAATGGGCTAATCACTAATTCACTACTAGTTTATCAATATTTCAGTCATTCAATTGAAAAGTTCGGAATTTAATCACAAAAGAAGTTGAGTTGTGATCCGATTGTCGTTATATTCAATTTTATCTCATTTTCAGTAATAATACTAAACTTTTTATTTAACGAAAATTCAATTTATTTAAGAACAGACTTAGAAGAGACTCACCTAAACCGATATTCTCAAACCCACTCGATTTTGAGAATTAGCTGAAAACTAGCCCTGGATTACCACTAAAATAGACAATAAAATCAGTTTCTCTTTGAAAACGGGAGAAAATATTGTTTCACAAAATAATTTCACGACAAAGAACCCCAATAATGAATAATAATCACAATGGTACAAGCTTACTTTCATGTCATTCAAATATTCAGTGGGTATTTCATTTCATACTATATTTTGAAATATTATAGGATTATATAAAGGTCAATCAAATGAGTTGATTTCCGGTCATTTACTATCACACATTAGAACCATTGTTGGTTCTCATTAAAGTAAAATAATCTTGCTACAAATTCAGTTCATTTGAAAGGAATGATTCATTACTTACGTTATTTCTTCGGAAGTATAGCTTATTCTGACGATATATTCGGTAGAATTGCGTTTCAATATATGCTATTATTTTGGGTAAAGTTTTGTTTCAATTCAAAGATAGTCTAAGTATAGTGTTTTGGTCACAATCAACGACAACATCCATATATTTAAAGTTCATTTGATTTCGAAAGAGATTCCGAAATACTTTTGACAATAAATTCACTGAAAAGAAGCATAAAATTAAATAAATGTTTAAATTCAATACAAAGAATATTCTTTAACGATATCAAAGTTTTCGTGGACTTCGATCGCTCTCTCAGTATATATACAGACAATGATAAAGCGTAGGTATAGGCTGTGCCTTCATTCCATTCATATCTCTCTCTCTCTCTCTCTCCATCTCTCTCTCTCCATCTCTCCCCGTCTCCTACACTCATTCATAAAATAACACTCAAATCCCGTTTTAGATAAATGAATGATGGAATATATTAATTATTTTAGCAAGCATACTTTTTCAAATCATAGTTGAATAATTGGAACTCCAAAATATGCCTATAAATGAATACATAGATTCAATTGGTTTCAGAGTTAATTCTGATGTTCTTCTAAAATATCAAAGGATTTGAGTGTAACCATATCGGCGCAGTTGCATTAGCTAGTTGCTTTTCTATAGGTTTAGCTAATGCAACAAGTTCATATAAATGAGTTTTCTTGTATTATTTTCGCAAAACAAATGTGTAATCGAATAACAGAAAACCCACTTTCTTTGACTAATATTATAGAAGCATTTCATAGTTGATCCTGGATCAATTCAGATAATTTTAATCTCAACAATTCTTCTTTTAAAATATCAAGATAATAGGTAACTTGATTTTAGTCTAATATTTTCTACTCTATAAACTCTGTTCATTTTCATATGACTACTAATTTGTTATCAAATGTCAATTAAGAACTCTCTTATCAAATGATAAAAGCCATCGAAAATATTAAGTGGTTTTTACAATACAAAAGTAATTTCGATCAGTTCGAGGGCTGTACACAAAATATCTCCATTTTTTTGCCGATGAGAAAGATTATGTTAGACCCACTTCCTGAGTAGAGGTGCTTGGTCATTACTCATCTAGACTTTCAGACAATTTTTCAGTTTTTTCTTTCAATAATTTGCAAAGAAAATTTTAATCACAATTTTAATGCCAAGAATATCTAAATTTGGACTTTGATTTGACAAGAAATGCTTTTAAATCGTTTTGCTATCGAAATGCAAGCTCATTTTTCAGGTTTAAAAGGAGATGGAGTCGAATATCATAATGGAGTTGATGTGAAATTCGTTGAAAATAAAATTAGTTTGAAAAAAGTGAAATCAATTGCTTTTAGTGGAAAGTTATCTGATTTTAATTCAATTAAACAAAACTTTTGTGAGTATAAGAACTCAAAACGTGAGATAAAACCGAACAGTATTTCAAAATAGGTGTTATCTTCCAAACTTTAACCACAAAATTTAAGATATTTTGAGATAAAGAGCAAGGTTACAAACAGTTGACTACTCCAATATTCAT